>JAGXCT010034364.1:52233-63933 GCA_022495035.1 Philopotamus ludificatus
CATGCCCTCAGCGAGTGAGAGCCTTGTGGCTGGCAAATGATGATGATGATGACATATATTATACTCGTATTCAACTATCGTGTGACATTGAAAGGCATATTATATAAAAAGCAAATGAATAAAGTATCCAGAAATAATGTTTCCGTTTCAAAAATCTATTGAATGGTTTTTTAGTCCCTTTCTCAATGGTTAAAATCTTCTATTGGGCAAAACATGAGTTTAGAAAATTTTTAAATTACATGGTTTTTCCAAAAAGTATGTAAATTCATAACAGAAATTTATAAAACACTCTAAATAAATTTCCAAATGAAAAAATATAGCTAAAACTATAAAGTACTTGTAAAACTTGTGGGTTAGCGTGTGCGATGAGTAAGCACGCGACACACCGGTGTGTCATATAAGGTTAAAAGGTTCCATTATTATATTTTATTTAAAGATTCATATTTATTATCTAGAAATTTTTGATAATATAACAATTTTTTATGCCTCAGTGTAAAAAAATAATCTAATATACAAAAATGGTTCTAAAATGGTGTTCAGAATTAAGCAGGTTTCGCTTAAAATAAAAAATTCAGACCATTCTTTCTAATTATAAATAAATAATTTAATTTTTTATATTTTTTTTAATAAATGCATGTTCAACTCGATTTAATCCTATTAAATAATAACCAAAAAAATAATTAATAGCACATTCAAAAGTTGAACAAACGTTGGTCTGTACAATATTATTAGAAATACGTATTTTAAGCATATTTTTTTGATAAAAAAATGCGTTTTGGTTCTTCAATATCACATTTTAGAGTTATTTATCACATATTTGACGTTAAAAGTTTAAATTAAATCATAATTTGTTATAAAATATGAAATTTCTTAGTAGATGACATATAAAAAATACTTAGAATTATAGTAACGTCGTGTATTTACAACGTTATATAACCTCAAAGGACGCAAACAAGTACATACCAACTTAAAGCTTATAGACAATTAGTTATGCATAGAGTTCAAGAAGACCCATAATTATTTAGAATTTTTCGCATCTATTCGCATATAGTAACAATTTCGCAACTATTCGCATATATCACTTTTATCGCTTTTATTTCGTATTTATCGCATATACGTAAAATTTAAACTACAAAGTGCGTAAATCACCTTAGATCTTCTAGTATAAACTATTTACTCTTCAATTTCTTTAAAACTAAATAAGAAACTGATTGAAAGTTTTATAGTTTTTTAATTAATTATTTAGAAAAAAAATGTTACATTTTCACGTGGGTTTAACGTGGTTTAGAAAACGCTGTTTCATTGATCCTTCTCAATATGTATTACGGAATATATAATAAAAGTACTGCGGTATAATAATACTATTAGATTTCGACCTCATACATTTCAATTGCTTCGAATTTTGCTAGGGAGACGGCAAATACGAATTTATCGTGAATTTTTCATATCATTACAATGGGTCCATTAGAATTATATCTGCACTGGCTTCCTTCCTTCCTTCCTTCCTTCCTTTTGCCTCTCCCTAGCCTCCCTCAGGAGATAACTCCCGGGCAATATCCGTGTAGTTTGTTCGTTTTATTTTATTTTTCTCGGCAAGATCACATCAGACCACCGTTCAAATTGAATTCCAAACTTGAACCCTTAGATCGAATCGCCCCTGACGTCGGTTTTACGGGTCTATTGTTTTCCTCTATTTGAATTTCTTTTTATTACGAAGCAAAATAAGACAATTTTCTGATATTTACATTATAATATTTTTATCCCGTGCTCGTATATCAGATAACCTCTTGCTATAGATTGCTAGACTCGTAATACGTAGGAGCAATGAACAATGAATATCATTTTATTCTATTCTTATCTAACTCTTATATTCATATTAATATAAACGTGCCTTAAATACCTGCGATTGTAGATTTTATTGGGTGTTATATTCTATTTATATTTTTAATTGCATTGAACTTGGTTTAAAATAGAAATGCATCGCTCTTTCTGATTAAAAACCGTGGAGATTCTGCGTTGAGGGGTTAAAATGTCTTTTCATCGGCAACTCGTATTCTTAAAAGCCTTTAAAAAGCTTAATTTAACGAGTCAATAATGAAAAGACCTATAAATAAATACGTCCGCCAAAGACTCTGCTCAAATAACTTTTCAATTCTGCGGGGGGTCGATTCAACCCTTCCGTGTCGTAATTTTAGGTCGATGCATACGAATCGGCGATAAATTATTTTCGTCGGTATCGAAATATTTACATCGCAAATTCGAATTTAATTCGCAACGTGCCGGAAAAAACGAATATGCGATTTATTCCGCGGATATCGAATTCAATTACATATGGTCTACGTTCGGCATCGTTATCCTGCGTCCGTATTTTTCGGCAATCAAAAAATTCCATATTTTTTACAAGCACACTAAAAAAATATTGTATCGGATGTGCGTGAAAAATATATGGGGTGTGTATAAGAAAAAAGCTCGCTGCTTTAAACCGGCGCTTCTCAAAACACCGGCATGAAGATCTTCTGGAAAAAAGCCAATTCATCATCCCTTAAAAACTAATAATTAATTACGACTTAATCGTCGAATTAAACGGACATATTTAGCATTATTATTATACTCTGTATCTTTAGGTTTCTAATTCTTGTTTTAAATTTATTTTAAACCATTGGAATTTTTAATGGCGCAAGAATTTCCATTGTTACATTTTTACACCCTATAAGTATCCTCATTAAATCTATTAGAATTGCAATAAAACTATATGCAATATTTATTTGTATATAGTTTTTGTAAATATAAAGCGAAAAGTAATGTCATTTTTTGGTTGCAATTGGGTAAACATGTAAGGGTTGGTATCGTTATGAAGCTCCATTAGTAATCTTTCTGTTTTATTATTCTTTATTTTTTGTCACAGAATAAAAAATGGAAAAAAAACAAAAGTTGGGGATAGTAGTTAAACGTAGTCGCCATCTTGTAGCGCTACACGCGGATGCCTCCATGACGACTCCGGATATATCCTCTCGTCTTCCCCATCGACTAACCAATTAACAGACAAGATGACCATTACAATCGCAGACATTCTGGCTGCAGACTCCGTCTCACAAGTACACTCAGCCGGCCTCTCACGGGGATCATTCGAGGATTATTCCTCTGCAGATATTTTGGGGATTTGTGGTATTTTGTGCTGTTTTTATTTGATAAAGGATTGAAATCAAATGAAGCTATCCAAACCGTCTACAACATTTAAGGACACATTTTGAATCTTTAACAGCATTAAAGATGGTTTCAATAGCACAAAAGTGGGTGAAAGGAGGAAGCAAAATCAAGGAGATCTTTCAAGATCCAAATATGACACTTAAAATCAAATGATCCGAGTAAAACTATTAAAGAATTATAACAAAACCTCGGCTGTCCATGATCAACGGTAAAGGATCATTTAAAAAAGCTCGGATAAAAAGTAGACAAGAATTTTCTCCAAGTGCCATAGAAAGTTTCGTAAATCGGAACATGGCGTGGTTTTACTCTCGCTTTTGATAGAGAAAAAAAACCCATTGACAAATTTATTGAAGAAGAACATTTATAGACAGCTATTAGGGTAAACACGTTATGAACTTGTTGAACTTGAATGCTTGTTCTAGTGCCAAGAGTATCTGCAGAGGAATACCCCTCGAATGATCCCTTTGAGAGGCTGCAGCCAGAATGCCTGTGATTGTAGTGGTCAGCTTGTCTGTTAATTGGTTAGTCGATGGAGAAGACGAGAGGATATATCCAGAGTCGTCATGACAGCATCCGTGTGTAGCGCTACAAGATGGCGACTACATTTTACGACGGAGTGAAATGCAGGAACGTCTTAACGTTACGAAAGCCAGGAGCAGTGAGAGAGAGGGAGAGAGGTTGGTGGCCCACGGGATACCTTAGCAGTGGCGCTGATTATCACTTTGTTGGAGGGGATGATGCCACTTGATCCCGCTAGGGGCGCTATAAGTCACTCATTATTATGGGATATATTCCGCCACAGAAGTACGAACAATCATATGTTTATCTCTACTGTCCAGAAATAAAACCGATTGATTTTTTTAGAAGGATTGTTACTAGGGATAAGAAATGGGTCCTCTACACTAATCTGAAGAGAAAAAAAACAATGGCTTTTATCGAATCAGGTACCCTTGTCTACTCCTCTGTTATCATACTATAAAAAATCCTTCTTTTGTAATTCGTGGGATGTTTTTGGTGCAATTCCCTATGACTTACTAAAACTTGCTCAAACTTTTACAGCAGAGGTGTATTGTTTTCAATTAGTATGATTAAAGGAGATTTTGCTAAAAAATGATTTTAATAAACAACCCAAAATGAACAATCAAGCGTAATAATGCAAGACCACAAGGATTACGCAGGACAAAATGAGAGAGCTACATTTAGGGGTTTTGCAACGGCCATTATATCCACCTGTTTTTATGTTTCTCGAAACAATACATATTGAATAAGTCTAAATCACTCGGTATCGTATTTTAATAAAAAAAATCGCCACAATTCTTCGAAAGAGGTATTAAAAACTCCCTATTCTATCGAGAAAGATCATTAACAGTAACGAAAAATATTTAACTTTTTTAATATTGTACAATTTTTGTTTAAATAATATTTTTGTCGCATTAAAAAAATGACATTTCTTTCCGCCTTGCCTTATATTAATAGTAATTTAAAAAAATATGTCTAGATGAGAAATCCAATGGACAGTACCATTCTTTAATAGTATAAGAATATTAATAAAAATGAAAATGTCTGGAAAATAGGTGTTTATATAACACAAGAGGCAAGAAATATATACTTTTTAATAACAGATAATGTAATAAACTATAGTCGTCACTAAATTAGAAAGCTAAACTACCTTTGAGTACTGAAAACGTAAAATTATTATGAATAACTTATTTTGAGACGTTGAATTCGGGTCAAACTGTAAATCAGAATTTACTTAGGAAATGGCCTGAAATTGTAAATAGATAAAGAGTTATTTTTTAAAATGCGTTAAAAGTTTTCACAGTTTGGCTAAAATGTTCTAGCCTTTTTTTTCTACTCAGCAGCCGTTGTACACTCTGCCTATCAATTATTATGATCATTAGAATATTTATAAGTAATAATAAGAATCCATTCTCAAGATCAATAAAAAGCTCCAATGGAAAAGCTCATGTGAAGCAAGACAAATATTTTTTTTTTAAATACAAAACGAGTATAACTTATGTGATTCTGTGAATAAAAAGCATCCTTTTAAACTGAACAAAAGTCTACAGGAAAATGTTAAAAAAATATTACTTTTAAAAATTGGTAGGAAACTATATTACTAAATAAGGTATTTTTTTAAATGGAAAAACTTTATAACATATTTTCCACTGCCATCTGTATTGATTGCAGTATTCTTTTTTTCTAATTATTCGAGAGTCGAGACAATCGAATCCGACCCCATTACGCCGATTCGTTTTATTGCCAACAAAAAAAATTGGTCAGGATATTAAAGTTTTTTTTCGGTTCCGTCCCTCAGGATACCATTAATGTGTAAATACGCCGTTGTGTTTGGCATATTTGTGCGAATATTTGTGTTTTAATGAAGACTTTTTATGGTTTGCAGGTCCGTGGAGCAGCTGAGCGGACTCGGAGAGAGGGAGGCGGTAGCTCCGAGGCTTCGAGGGCGCTCTGCGGTGGGCGGAGGGGGGCCGGGGGGCGGCGTCGGCACGGGGGCGCGCTCCGGCCGCGGGCCCTCCGCCTGGGGCTCCATCTCCAGGGTCTTCGCGCGCTCCAGGCACCGCAACAAACCCCCTTCCGTGGGACCACACGACTGCGGTGAGCTTTCATTATTTGTACATGTGGAAGGTGAAGCTTTTGGCACTTCGCGTGAACATTGATTCAAAAGTTAATAGTGAAACGATTACCGATCCTCGGGCATACGAGATCTGAAACTATCTTCTCAAAAAAACGACATTTTCTTTTTCAGGTTTACCAAAACGTAAACCTTTGAGAATATAAAAAAGTCCTAGAGTGCGAATGCGAAGGCAACATTATTTTCTAAACTGTTCATTTGATTATTAATTTGTTTTTCAACCCTTAACAACAAGATCCTATTATAATTATCCTGAATTGAGTTTTAATAAAGTAATGGTTTCATTTTTAATCGATTATAATATTGATAACTTCCCAGTTTATGCGACTGTTAAAGCATCCAGTTATCTATCTACAATAGACAGTGATAACTGAAGACTCGTAAAGTAAGTTGTATCCTTGGTCGTATTCTCGTGATCCTTTTAGTGCAAAAACTTCGCGATGCTACAGTTTTTCCAAACCATTGCCTTTAATTTTATGTAACCATTTCAATAAACTCTACATTGTACGTATTAATATACTTTTTTATATTACGTATTAATTAAAAACAGCATAACCTGCTTTTTGAACATTAACACTTTAACATACGCTTACGCCACGTTGGCGTCCTCGGTTATACGCAGCTTAGCATACAAAAAAAATCCGTTATATGATATTTACGCTTCGAAATTCCAGGACTAGATGGCAGAAAATAAAAAAAATCCTTGTTTTCAGCTGATGCCACTCATTAACTGCGTTTCCTAAAAATTCACTAATATTTAAATATAGATTCCCAACAATATTTTAAATTTGAAAATAACCAAAATATAATTTTAAGACGGGGGTAGTCAATCTTTTTATCGCTAAAATCTAAATAGGCTTAACATTTAGAAAGAAATAAATGTCCCAAAATATCTACGCATACTTTAGATTATGTAACAATGAAAATCTCAAAATATGAAATTTTTTTTAATTTTTAAGTCTTAAAAATTATATTTTGGTTATTTTCAAATTTAAAATATTGTTGGGAATCTATATTTAATTTTTTATCAAAATCGGTAGATTAGTTTTAAAGTTATGCTCAATTTATGAAATCTCTTGTTTAGTGAATTTTAGGAAACGCCGTTAATGAGTGGGATCAGCAATAATATCGATATATGAGAACCTTATTTAGACTTTTTCCCTCTTAATCCGCCAATAGATCGGGTTTTTATAACGTGTGCGACAGTCCCTCTAATAGTGCTCCTTTCTACAGCGCCTTTTCTAAAAAAATCTAAATATTCTGGGACAAATTATATATTTTTGTAAATATGTAATACATTGTCGGGCACGTGCTAAAAATATAACAAGTTTGTTTAAAATATGTGAATAGAAAATGTTTAATGTATTGGTTTTATTCAATTTACAAAATACACTTAGAAAACCTAAACCCAAATTTTGTATGGGTGCATAGTCTTCTATATGATGAATTTCTATAGCGTAAACCTAATCTCTGTGCTATAGGAGGGTTGACTGTACTGCATAATAATATATCAAGACAGCGATAGCAAAAAAATATGAATCAGGATAGTCTACATTAACAAGATGAATAAAAGAACATTAGTAGTTCTATGTTATTAAAATAATAATAAATTAAGAGTTTTTCTGAATCATCCACAATTGAAGTTGAAGATGAAAACTTCTCAACCTATCTATTTTGATGGGGTCTAAAGGGTACCTCGAGTTTTTCTCGAATAACTCTTTTAATATAAATCCTACGAGTCACATACTATTGTTATTTATCTAAAATAAAGTCTAAAGAATCATAATCGAATAGTTAAAAAATCCAAAATATCGACCAAATTATTAAGTATACCCTGAATAACTATGTCTATTCTTAGAATAATAAATTTTTAAAAAAATCTTGTGACTTGAACTTGACTCAAAAATGACTTGAAATGCTTGGGGTATCTGAGATACCCCCTTGAGACGACGCCATTGTTTTCGGGCCCCCGTGACGGATGGATTAAATTCGTTATGTTTATTTCTTGAATCTGATTGTGTTAAAAATACGAATAATGAAAATAATTATTGCTCATCATAATCAAAACCAAATTCCCCAGCAGACTACAGCATCCCGTATGATAATCTCATTCGCATATATTAGCATGTAATAGGCCGTTCGCACATTACCATCTAATGAGCTAACCGCCATTCTCTTCAACATACGAATGCCATGTAACAATTACTGGATTAATAACAGGACGCTGTCGACTGCGAAGACATCTCAGCATAATCCGCATTATTAATAACACTGAAGACAATGCACGTGTCGTCAATAACAAGCCGACCCGGGTCATCGTCGTCGCTTCCGACAGCTAATTGTTAATCACGACCCCGCTTTATTAGTTCGGTCATCATGCATGTGCCCGAAGCGTGTAGCCAAACAACGTTCTACCAATCTCATCCCCTAGTCGCGGAAATTAAATTACAACGTCGAAGTGCTACCGTGGGGGGGGGACTGGGGTGGTTCTCCAAATTCGCGAATGTGACGGCGCTTCAGATACGCGACGCTAAACAGCGAATGTTCCAACTATTATTCGGCAAATTGTCAATTAACCGATGGGGATAATTGTTCGGGTAACGACGAGTAGTGTTGTTCAGTTTTGTAGCGGAGGGTCGTACGCAATTGAGTGCCGTCGTAATTGCGTACGACGCTCGAGTACCGCGGAGGCGTATCCGGACCGTCTTTGCGGTTAATTAAATCTTCGGTCGTATATTTGGAATGGGGAATCGAATTGATGCTCTGGATGCAGTCGGATTGCGGCGATGCTGCATCTCGATATTTGGGTTAATTGCTTTTAGTTTAGGTTTCAATGTTTGTTAGTGAAACGGTTGTTTCTTGGCGAGTTTGTAGAATAATTTGAACCACAGAATTGTTGGGGTGTACAAGAAATTATCAAAGGAAAACGAACAATGTTTCTGCAATCATTTTCCATATATTAATTTTAATATCTAATTGAAGCAATACATAAATCAAGGACGTTTGTAGTATCCATTTTGGTTTTGTATTATTTTCCGCTTAAAAAATGTTACAAGAATCTAAAAATATGATAATCGCTTGGGGCAATATTCGAGGAATATAAAGAGTAAGGACGATGTTTTTTAATTGTCTGCCCATAATTCAATAATTCATAATTAATCACGCCGTTTACATCCCACGAAATGCATAACATTATCATCTAATCCTGTTCTTGGGGTAGGAATTGGGGTTGATTGGCGCCCAACCACAGCCTCTTGCGTTTTGTGTTGACGTTAACAATCCACTGTTTATCTCTTAAAATGATTCATTCTGTTCTCTAATCATTAATGATTTGCATATTGAAATGAGCTGTGCAAGCTCTACTTCTGAAAATTTATGAGATACCCTTACTCTGCAAGTTGGCACCCTTCCCAATTCTTTTAAATGCCTGTGAACAGATATAAAAGGCATATTAAGTACCTACGCTATAACTTAGCATTGTCACTTCATGTGGTATTATTTAAAAATATTTTTAAAAAATGTCCTGTAACCATTGACGAATTCTGAAGGAATACGATAAATATCATTAGTTTACAAAATGCTATGGATTTGAGCAAATGTAAGAAAAAACGCAAAGACTTGATATATTTTTAAAACCATCCATCTCGACGGTTCAAAAACAATCGTGTTGTCCAAATGGGGTCTCTCGGGGATTTCAAGTCAAGATATTAATGAATTTTTCATCATTTTTTTTTAAATGAATTTAATGGAGACTCGGCACTTTATTCTTTTCATAAAAAAAAAATAAAAAAATATGTGACATTTAGGATTTTATATTAAAAGAATTATTCGAGAAAAATTTGAGGTAACCAATATTCCCATCGGGATAGCTAAGTTAAGAGGTTTTCCTCTTCGACTTCAATTGTGGATGATTCAGTAGAACCCAGTTTACTTCTTATTTTTTATTCTTTCTTTTTGAGTCGTTCTAAATAATGCAATAGATTTATTTATTAATTTATTATGGTATTAAATATTTTTATAACAATTCTTAAACTATCATAAAACGTAACTCTTAATTTAGACAGAAATAAAATTCTACGATTTTCTTTCCAGAAAATATATTAATCATTTTTTTTTCCATAAATTGATTGAGGAAATAATATTACTGATAACTATGCTATGATAGTAATTGAATGCTATAAAATAATAATAACTTAAATAGATAATAAAGCGTATCTCTCATTTTATAACCAATGAAATTTTCACGGCATCGGCGATATATGTTCATAAAATTATTTAAATTTATCGGTTTCGATACTCGTATTCTTATATTTAATGTCTCAATCGAATATTATGCATAATTTTCATGAAAATTGTATTATTTATAGACTACTAGTAATGTTTTTGCATGAAGAAAGTATTTAATATAATAAAAATGCATTAGGTGCATTACTAAACCACCAGTTCACAATAGTTAACACAATAAAGGCGAAGTTTAAGTTTGAATCGTGGCTAACAATATTAAGCGCTCTCCATTCTATCTAGTCATTAAATTCTACTCCGAGCTATAATAAGTCTGGCATCGAGCAATATGGCACAATGTTGGTGGAGAACTAAATTCACATAGCTCAAAGTTTCGCGTATATCAGATCTCTGAAAATTGCTCACCTGATATTGCATAATTGAATGCAACGCTGTAATCACAGTTGCTAAACTAATTTGCGCGCTGTGTGCATCACAAAGGGAATGAGGACTTTGATAACACTGTGGTTATAAAATTGCGGTGTATGTTTCAGAATCGCTGTACGACTGTAGAGGGAGCTGGGTGGGTCAGAATATGGGACCGAGCTCTGGTCCGGGAGCTGAAGCGGCGCTGAGGGAAGCTGCATCTCTGCCATTGGAGCGGTGGCGAGCTCCTGCGGTAAGAGCCTGGTTGGACATAGCTCTAGGAATGCCTCCGCAGTACGGTGCTAAGTGTGCTGAGAACATCAAGAGTGGCAAAGTAAGTATAATACTTTTATAAAAAAATATTTTCTTCTTTGTCTAAAATTGTTTCCAATCGTTTTTACTAATATTTTATGCTCCATTTTCATGAAAAGTGGCTAGTTTTGAATTTAATTTTTATTTCGTCAGCGTTATGAAATTGTTTATTACTGAAGCTATGTTTCATTGTCTCGAAGAGATGATAATCCGATGGAGCAATGTCTGGCGAATAAGGAGAGGGTAGTAAAACCTTTCAACTCAGCTCCATAATCTTATTACGAGTCATTCTTGGCGTGAGAGGATGCAACTTTTCATGATGAAAAATACATAAAACTCAAATACCCATTCTATTGACTTTTCCGATGTATTTTAAATTTTCTTACACTGTAGACCAATGAGTTAAACGCATCTTCTATATTTTCTAGAATGATAATCTTCGATCTGATTCGATGAGGGAATTCAGTAAACATTTGTTAACTATAAGAACTAAGCAATTCATCTCATTAATGTTTTTAGTAGCTTTAATGGCATTGAAATCCTTCGGAAAGAGCAGAATGCATATCTGACAAAAAAAATAAAGTTAAATATTAGAATTACGATATAGATACTAACTCTATTGCATACTGACGCTGTAAAATAATTGAACTCTACAGTGCTAATAATAATTTTAAAACCTCGTAAATAAAACTATAGTCGTATTTTAAACTCTGCGTTGTTTATAAAAAATAGAATCTTTTTTTATAATTTTGATTAATATCAAACTGCTTTCGAGAATTAAAGCATAAGCAAGCGAGAAAATTGGAAAAACTAAACAAATTAGGATAATTTAACCACTTCTGTGGTCAACCTCTTGGAAAAAAGTGGGTAATTGTTCTCGA
>JAGXCT010034365.1:0-33599 GCA_022495035.1 Philopotamus ludificatus
GAGGACTCGAAAACGCGTCCTCGCGGGCCAACGTAGAAGTACGGGGGACGCGTTTACGAGTCCTCGTTGGCGCTGACGTTAAACCAAAATTATTTTTATTTCATTGATTCTTTTTTTTACATAGAGATAACCTTTCTGAACACAACAAAAATTATTGATGTAACTTAAGTGGTATCAGAGTTACATTGATTTAACTGAAGTTTTGCTATTTTTTTCGCGAAATCGCCTGGCCCAACCCAAAACTCGGCGCGGAACCCAGCGGACCGGAATGTGTTAAGACAAAATAACGTAAAGGCTGATCAGACCTTCTCAAAAGCAAGGTGAGATGGTTTATGGAAGGGGATATAATCCCGTCTCTGCTATATTATATATTTAACTAGGAGAATATTCTCCATCTATAATAATTTTGATCAATGAGGAAATAAATTATTTTGCAGCATCTTTATCTTCATCAGTCGATACTTTCATTCTGCATGAGCCGATTTGTTATTATATAAAGAATCTTTTCTTAATCGCGTCTTGCAATCAACTTACTTGAAAGATTGAAAAAAAATATTTTTTTCAATTCCGTAACCGAACCCTCTAATTACGTTTATTTATCACTCCCTTCAAAAACTTAAAAATGGGGTTTCAATGGATTTTTTTGTCTCCAGGTAAACTAGCTGCATAGCAGAAAATCTTAGTTACATTTAGAAATAAATATATTTTAATACTGCTATAAGAGATTAACAGTTTTGAATTAAATCATGCTTTCGAAGAATCGATCCAGTGTGCAAATCAGTTATAGGAATTGTGATTTGTATGAATTCCATCGCTTACGAAAACAGCGATCGACAACATTTGACTGTGCATTCTACCTTAATATTTTTTTATATAGTGTTTGAGGATCACTCGGTTCATCCATTGATAGTAGAATAGATTGGGTTCCATCCACTGTTTTTGGTATAATATTTTTTCGTGGGTGGTTCGCGTCACCGCCTATCAACCATTTGCATTCTACTACGGTCCGTCGGCTTACGGCTTCTTCGGCGACCTATGGTCAGGTCTTGCGAGACGTGACACCACGTGGGCCGAAGATTGGTGTCGAGAGGCGATCAGCCTCGACAACACCACCTAGCCTAACGGTACAGTGGCCGCTGTCGCAACGCAATGATGTCACTGGCACTCGCCAGAGCAGGACACCACCTGCGGTACCGCTAATCTCTCATTGTTGCCGATGCGTGTACCACTGCAGAGTCGAGTTGCCGCTCTGACACACATCCCACCCCGGTCTTGTTCGCAGCGAAGCAGGCAATGCCCGAATTGGCTCCGAGTGACCGGGCGTGTCGGATGCCACGTGTGTGACCAACTCTGACCTGACGGTTGCGCAACCGTCAGGTGGTCATCCGCAACGCCAGAAGCGAATCAATGCAACACTTGACCCAGAGCAAGGTGCACCGGGGCCCGAGGATATCCGTGCCAGTTTCACAGACTGATTGCCGCAATTTTCTACCACTTGGTCGTCGCATCCTCGATTTAAGACGGCGATGTCATCCTCTTGTTCCAATGTAATCCGCGACGGCAATCAACCGTGACATAATAAGGACGATACTCTAGATCAAGATCATGCATCATTTCAATTACTGATCTTAATAAGTACACTTGAAGTATCGGTCCAGTGTTATTTGTGTTATAGCCCTTTCCTTTTATTCGTAAAGATAGTCAGGGGCGCGCCCTCCATACGACCAGATTGCGCACAAAGGCGCCGGAAGATTAGCCAAGAGGCGGCAATTGGGGAAAAATGTTAAATAATTTCTTAACATTGTTTTCTTTGTACCATTATTCGCGACCGTGAATGAAAAGTGCCTTGTGCTCGCGGGCGCGGTTGATATCAATTTATCCCCCCGCTCGCCTACCTTCCTCCGTCTGGCGGCACCATATCCATCATAGCCGCGGACAAACCAGCTACCAGATAAGTCAATCCACAATTACTCACAATAAACGCTTATATTCATGACCCAATTAATATCGCTATTTAACTTGTATCATTACTTTAGATATTTTGTTAATTACTTTAGATATTTTGATCGCCTTTAAAACGATCGAAGACAGGGCGAACCTCGCCATTGAATAGCGAGGTGTCATAAACCTTTTTCCTACGACGAGATTCCATACAAAAATCTCAAACTAGCCAATATTAACCGCCAGTGGCTCCTGTAGCTCCTGTCCTACTAATCCTGCATGGAGTTGACTAAAAATCCAAGTAAACTTTGATAAATACCTATATATATAAACAAAATAAGTGCACCCCTAAAAAATATGTACAAGTATGTGTACACATCTCCTAATGTGCATAAACCAATCTGGACTCTAACGGATTTCTCACCACAGAGCCAGTATACTCTGGGAAGGAAAACCCTAATCTATTGACCGATAATTGGTCTAGTCTCGATACTTTTACTCATCTTCCTTATTTCTAGGGGACTCCTCTCTGAGGTGGTCCTTCCCATGATGAAAGGATTGCTATTGCGCGACAGGGCTAATAATCACTTGCGACCAGCTACTTGAGACTCGTTTTGGGCAGATGTGCATATGTATGCCAATGTATATCTATATAGGTGTGTGTGTGTGGTCGCTCGCTACTTGTCACTCGTGACTCGTTAAAAGCAGATAACGCCTTAGAGAAGAGAACAAACGAATACCGAGACAAACCCCCTCCTACTTGCCTGAACACAGTCGAGAGGGTAAAATCCGATACCAACAAGGTAGAAGATGAACGACCAATGCCAACAATGGTCAAGAGAGGGAAACTCTTTACAAAAAACCGCATACCAAGACGGCTCGGGTAATTTTTATAAGGCCACTTATAAAAATTAATAAATGAAAGTTACGACCATCCTACGGTGCTACAACTATTTTCAACAATAACAACGACCCTATGTCTGAAGGGCTAATCATATTCAAGTGGGGTAGAAGCAGATACTCGTCGGCTTTTACCCGACACAAAAATAAATTAGTTAATACTGTCAAACAATCACTTTAAAATGTCCCACCAGTGTAGATCCTAGTTTCCCAAACGCATTTGACCTATGGCCCCCTTTTCACACACAAAATTACAAAAGGCCCTCCTGGAAATTTACTTTTTTTATGTTAAATGAAACCGAAAAATGCATTGAACTCATTTTTTATATACTTTGATATTCGACGGAGAATATAAAAAATATATTTTGATATTCGACACAGAATTAACAAAAAATTAACCTTTCTTAACACATTCGCGGTACTTTTTTTTATTAAACATTGACAACCAACGTACTTCTGTGTGGAGAAGCAAACGATTTGAAGTCTTCGTCGTTTTCGATACAAAATTGTCCAAACAATCTGTCATAGAGTGCATGGCTCCTGATTTTGTTAACTGCTGTAATTACGTATTGCAATGAACGATGCAGGCGATCACCAAGATTTTTTGCAACTAAATGGTTGCCGATGAATCACACAATGCACTGCTAATATATTTGGCACCGACTTTTTCAAAGGAATTCCCTTTTCTCAAAAAAAACTCTCTCAATGCATTGAATATACATGTACACACATCGTGTAAAAACGGATTTTAAAATTCTTTAAGGGTATAGATATTAGCACCTCATGCTTTTTGCTTCCCAGGGCTCCCCTACTCCTCCCAGGGCCATAATTATCTCCCTAGCTTCCTACAGGGTCCCCGGGGGGCCAGATGACTTTGGGAACCTATGTGTAGATGAAAAACATGAAAAGCATTTTTAATTATCACCGATCGATGGTAGATTAAAACATATTAAAATAAATATTAACATTATTTTTAATTAAATTGTATATTTTATTGTTTTTTTCTTGTTTAGTTCTAGATTCCTCGACTATATACAATGCTGATCTCGATGGTATCCAACGTTCGTCTGTCCTCACCCTCTATTATGATTCAATACTGTGCCAAACCACTCACAGTGTATATAATAAAATCGTCAACATCAAATTTATTTCCAGTCACTTGTTTTTGTACGTGATTGGATTATTAATATTCATATCTATATAGAGTGACCATATTTATATATAATAACACAAAAAAAAACAGAATCAGGAAAACGCTCTGCGTTCACCGCGGCTAAGATTAAATCTCTTGATATTTATCGATTTCTTAATCGAGTCGAGGTCACTTCCTACTTACTTTCGTTTGGCCATACGTGACGTGGGCCAAAAATCGAGAAAATTTCATGGCGACCTGTCCGTCAGTGCATCGGACAGTGTCCGATCATATCTGTTGCCAGAGATCGAGAATGTGTCGTTAAGCGATTTTTTATGGATCACATTGTTAACATCCGGCTCGCAAAGAGCCCAGAAAATAAATCTAACAGTAACACAATTACAGATCGATACATAGATTGTGCCCGATTCTAATGCGAGAAAAAAGGCATAAGTATAATTGAAATAAACCGCATAATGGCGTATTTATGACCACATGTGGTCTGGCACACTGGTCGCATTGAAAGTGTCTAGTGGACGACACTGCACACGTCTCGGAGCACTTCCTTTGCGATATGTAGATTTTTAATTGATGTCATAGCGCCATCGAAAATGAATGTAAATAATTGAGCCGCCGAAGAACTTTCACTATGTGCACAGTACGTGATTGTGTTGGCAAACGAATTAGCCGATTGATCAAAAATCGGCGGACGCAATTGATTTTCAAACATTTTACGGATTATTATAATTAATTCGATCGGTCGCGCCAATTTGTTCGACCCAAATGCATTTTGCGTGTATCGGCTGTGGATTCGCGACTTTAAATATAAATGTTTTGCAAGCTTTTATACACTGATACTGAATTGATTAAACGAAGACGTTGCGTTAGTGGAAAAACCTTGGTGCATTCATTGTCTCGGCGATGAAACCATATTTCTATTGTATTCAAATGAAAACTATGAGAAAATCCGATACGAATCTGGCTTATATTGCATTCGCAGTTATCTTATTTTATTATTTTTTTTGTTATATTTCATTACATATTACGTCCTGTATATTTTGCATGTTCATCCATTAGATCGTTTGCATTGTGTTGAACGAAATATGACTTCATCCAACCAAGCACAGACCGAAATCTTTATGTTTTGCTTTTACACGGTTCGATAATTGAGGAAAATCAACAATTTATAGTTTTCGTTGGACACCTATCGTACTACTAATTTAGCTCAGTCTTTAAAATAATGATTAGGGACTTGAGGCCCCTTTGAGGCCCCCCAATGATCGGGGGCCTCATACTCCAGCATCATAAGCATCCATATAAATCTTATGATTTAGAAAAATAATACAACAAAGGCTACTGTTGGATTAATACTCAACTTGTCGGACTCTAACCCTTTGATGAGTGAGTATTTTTCTAAGTTTCACACGTCCTGGGAATAAGCTATTTTTCAACTTCTTTTTAATTTATTTTTTAAGAATATTATTTATTGATTGTTTGTTGTATTTGTGAGGTAAATTAAAATAAATCACTTTTTTCTCAATTTTTTTTACCGGAAAACTTTGCAATTCGATAATTTTTTTGATTCATGAAATTTCTTCATCCAATTTTATTTAGAATTATTTTTTTTTATGTTTTTATGACAGCTGTTATTGACTTTTTAGAATCATTAATGAAAATTTTTATGTTATTAGTGGCAAATAGCTTTTTATACGAGATATATAAAAACATATATCTACGAATTTTTTTATATATTATTTAGAGATTTTTTTCACTGCTAAAAAAAATAAATATTAGTGAAATTAATTTTAGATATTATTGGCAAATCCATTTATTGTATATAATACAAAAAATTTTAACACTTTGTTCAAAATTATAAGCGTGGCATTAAAAATAATGCGACATCAGGTAGGGCCGTACATGTACGGCGATACTCTTCAAAGGGTTAAACGCCTAGTGGTCCCGTACGGGACCGCGGATTTGCGTCGTTCAATGCCCTACGGTCCCGTGCGGGACCAGTGATTATGGTACACTTTAAAATCGGATTACACTGATTTATGATAATTTTATTCAAAATATAAGTCCACACCATACAATATATATCAATGGGGATACAGGTTTTTTCCATACCTAAAAATGAATCCTTTGGGGTGATCGATTCTTTTATTAATATAGCTGTAAAAATGGGTTCGTTTTTTTTACCTAGAGAATTAAAAAGCGTGCAAGTTTTGGTCCTGGTGTGTGTTATATTAAAATATAGGACAATTGTCGAAATTACACCAATCCCTCGATTTACGCGGTAGATACGTTCCAAGAAACAAACGCGTAAATCGAGACTTCGAGATCATATAAAGTAAGTGGATAGGTTCCAGAAAACCGCGTAAAACGAGGCATAAAAAAAATACAATTTTATTAAGAAATAGATTTAATAAATCGACATTTAAATTTTATAACATCTCTAACGTATGAGGTATATTTAGAACTGATCAGGGATCCGGAGATGACACTTCTTCTAACAGTTATTTCGTTTTTTTTAATTGTACGAACAGTAGATTCATTCAGTTTATAAGTTTTTGCAAGATATGCAAAACTTACAACAATATTTGACGTCCTGCACGCGCAATGGAGGGGGTAACAGACGTTTGGTCGTTAAAGTGGGAGTAATCTGATGCAATATATACATTTGAGTGGCACTTGCCACAAATATGTTAGATTTCTTAAAAAAAATATTGTTTTTTCTGACCGCGTAAAATGGGTACCGCGTAAAAATCGAGGGATGGGTATAAACAATCTTTTATTTTGCCAATGCTTTTTATTTTACTCACAAAGGCTAACTAGTTTTAGAGATATAATTATTTTTGTCGCGAATATTTCGCAAAAAAGTGCTTGGGCAGTGGGCTTACTCTATTGCGCACGGTACACGGGCACTTAAAGGTTAATTCAGTCAATGGACCAGAGAGTCGCAAATATCAACAACTTATTGATAATATAGAATAGCGAATATAATGAGATTTTATAATTATTTTCTTCTCTTTATTGTAATATATGTTGCTTTTTATTTTTTTTTCATCTTATTATGTTTCATGCGTGATTGGCGACCTGGATTATTCAGTAATGCCAATCACGCATTGTCTTTATAAATAAATAAATAAATAAATAAATAAAAACATTATGGATGGATAGGTAATATCATCATCATCATGGCAAGAAGTGACTGATTAATCCATAAACTGAGAGTTGAAGAAGATATGGTTGGTGGTATCCAAGAATTAGCTAAAGGAAGAACTAATATTTAATAAATATATCAACCCAATCGAAACAGCAGTAATAGGGGATGTAAATCAGCAGGGTGTTGAGGAGTAATAATAGGTTTCTGGTGAAAAACTTATCGTCGATGACCTTCAAGAGCTGACAGAACAGATACGATTAACCCAAAGATCCTACAGATTCCCTTAATAAATAAGTTTGGTAACGTTGCGCATAACTGTTGATCAAAGTGTGGCGAATGATCCGGATTTTTAAAGGTGATTGTGTTTTAAAAAAATCCTCTCTCACATGTGTTTTTAGCAGGGCTGTGGAGTCGGAGTCGGAGTCGTGGAGTCGCGGTGTTTGGGTCGGAGTCGGAGTCGTGAGAAACGAACGACTCCGACTCCTTTTCGTTAAAATTTAAAATACATTTATATTTTATACAATTATTATGTAATGAATGTATTGTGCACGAATATTAAATCCTGCAGCCGTGAAACGTAAGGCAGAATGAATTTAATAGAATCAATGCTATTTTTAAGAATAAATCGCAACAATTAAAGTTTGATCTTGTTTTATTTTTATGACTATAACATGAAAGAATTGTTTATATGCAGAGGTAGAAAAACAACCTGATAAAATTGAACTTTAGAGTCGGAGTCGTGTTGTTGGTAAACATCGGAGTCGGAGTCGGAGTCGTGTTGTTGGGTAAACATCGGAGTCGGAGTCGTGTTTTTTTTAACGACTCCACAGCCCTGGTTTTTAGACCCTCCGAACTTCATACAAAAAAGGGTATTTGTAAAAATATAAATTGTCTATCAATAACATAGGGTTTTGACTAACTTTACTAAACCTTAATTATTGAAAAATAAATTAAAAAATATATATTTCTATGGTTTTATAATAATCCTATATACATAATCTCATTCATATGGCACATCCCCACCATCACCCTCCAAAAAATCTGTAACTTTTTTTCTATTTGAGGTAGAGTAATGAAAATTGGAATACATGTAGATAAAGGTATATTCTTTCATATCAAATAATATTTTTTCTTAAATATGTCACTAAATAGTGACATATTTGAGAAATACTAAATAAGCCATAGACGACTGTGAAGAAGCTATGTTTTAATTTTCAAATTAATCGATCAAAAGGTTTTGGAGTTAGTTTTAATATACAAAAACTAACATTTTTACCATTATTTTGCAAAGATGTGCGACTCTCATAGAATGTTTTTTAAGCATTCGAGTTAACACATTACAGTCCGCTAATTTCGCGCGAATTTTTACCAATGTTTTCGCAAAAATCGGGAATATTATACGATAATCAAAATATGTGAGTCACCATTTAGCAGTCAAAAGATAAATTAATGTCACGCTAGCGGTGGTTTATTTTCAATAGTATTTGCCTTGTATTTATCATGCGTAAACGCGTGAACGGACTGAACCCCCGGAGTTCGCTAGCCCGCGAAAACGCGTGCACGGACTGTAATGTGTAAAAACAAATTAAAATCAAAGTAAAATTTGATTTTCCCGCATTGTTTAACGCTGTTTTTATTTACAGTTTATTTTTTTATCATTATTAAAATTGTCAGATGGCGAGAGATCGAGGAGACACATTTACGATTTTTATGCAATTTTTATTCGATACGGGATTGAAGCCAAAAGAAGCTACCGAGACCATCTGCGAAATTTATGGAGACGTCTTAAAACTTAAAAAACGCCGTAGATGATTGCAAAAATTAAAAAGTGGTGATGGAGGATTAAACGATAGACTAGAATCAGAAAGACCTCTTAAACTGAACGCTTTGGACTGGAGCCTTGCAAAACTATAAAGGAATTGTCACAAGATCTCGGCTGTCCTCGGTCAACAGATAAGACAAGTATTTAATTATATAATTAAATAATTATTCACAATATATTTATTACAGATATTCAAGAGTATTTTTATCATCTGTGCTATGGTGATTCAGTAGTTTGTCTTTCTTATAATATTATTAGATACTTTTAGATTAAGTTGTTTCTCTTGAACATCATCATCTCTATTAAAATTCATGTTGTTAATATAAATCGTTATATTTGATCACACTTTTGGGTTTTTTTATTACATGATAGATGCAGAAGTTCAATCTTTCCCTTTTTCCCTGTTTGGACAAAAGTGATTAAAAAATCAAAGCAAAACTAACAAAATTTTGGAGATATTTTTAAAAAAAATTAATTCTTTTTCTTGTAAGCGCAAATGATCGTAAGTCGAAATGATCATAAGTCGAGAACTGACTGTATCATATTATATATCTATCTCATCAAAGAGAATTGATAAAAACATACAATTATGAATCAAATACTTACCATTTTAATTGTTTTAAAATGTGTAAAATAAAAATCAATCCAAAAAAAATTAAATTATCAACTTTTTTAAACCGTGTATTACAAAACCGTTCAAAAATATTGTCCCAAATAAGCAGTTGGACCATATAAGTCAAATTTAAGGTATTAAATTAAACGTATTAAATTATTAAAAAAAATAATATGTAATTACAGGTATTTCACTTAAAATGAACCATTTTACATTTTAATCATAAAAATAATGTACATACTATATTTGTGATTTAACCCTTTTCACTCTGAATATTTTTGGTCGAATTCTACTCTCATTCATTTTATTTTACGAATACATAAAAAATGATTTTTATTCATAAAATCAATAAGAAACATCTATAGGATTTGATCTGATATCAATAGATTACATTAGTTCCATAGGATATGTCCCAAATAACAGCCGTCCCAATTAAGCGAAATCTAGTGTATTCAATTTATATAAATACTGTGTAATGATATGGTTGTTTTTTTGGTAGAAAGTCGATATAAAACATCTTTTCACCGATTCGTAACCAATTTTCAAATGTCACCATTTTTTTTCGCAGAGGACACTGACCATGATTAATCGCATTCTGCGAACTGCGAGACAAATGATATTTGAGTACCGTAAAAATCGCAAAAAAAAATCACAATAGTGACCACATTTTCTATACGTCTCTATTCTGGAGAGGGGCGCAAAAAGAAATTTCTCAGAGAATATCATAGAAATGTTATGTAACATTTATTTCCTGGTTCGGCGTTTCGGGACAATGGGTCAGTTGTTCTTTAATTAACCCTTTAAAATCGTGGCGTATGTATTTGGAATTTAACGACTGGCCAAATGGGCTCGACGCGTTTATGCCGTCATAAAGACGCTCTTATTGAACATCGTAATGCTTTCGTTGCGTCATAAAACATATTTTTTTCAAAGGTTCAGATCATTTGTTCGAATAAACCAATGACATAATTCGGGTTAAAAATATCGCGGATTTAATTAAGAATGACAATTCATGAGCGTCGAAAATATCGCGTGCACACAGCTACGATTTGATTGAAGCGTATCAGTTTGAGGGCCACTGCTTTCATTATTCGAAATGATCGATTCGATCATGGCATGCGATTTATTTTCATTTGACCAGATCAATTTTCGCATAGCTCTTGTGCAATGCGAGCACGCGAACGTTTAAGATCTTCAGATAGCGACACGGAGACAATGTGACGAACGAGACCTCTACGATTTCATTATCAATACCAAAAGCCATATAACGACTTGTTCCACTATCATAATTAAATCTAATGCTGAGATGTAAATGGGTCACATGCTTTGCGTATGTGCTATACAATCAAAACAGGCATAAAATCGGCCATATATCACGACGAAATGACGGCATAAATATTCAGAGAGCGAAAAATATATACACATACCTCGATTTACGCGGATTTATTTTTGCACTACAAAGAAAACATATGTTTGTATTAACACTCAAGCACTCGCTATTTTCAGGCGAAACTTACACCTAAAACCGCATCTTATTATCGATCTTGCGATTTTGCGCGGCTCTGTAAAAAATGCTTAATAACTTTTTTCTATTAGAGATAATTTGGTAAAAAAATAAGTATTATACGTATAGTATACTTATATTAGATTATTAGAATACTTAGATAAGAAATAAAATTTTCGAGCTGTGAAAATGATGATTTATTGTATTTTAGACGATAAAAAACAAATAGATATCTTTATGTAGTATGTAGGTAATTTTAGCTTTGTAATAAAGGATGTGACGGGTTGTGCCACATAAATATTCCAAAAAAGTTATTTTGTTGAATGGATAAACAAAAATCTAAATTCGTTACAGTCGATGTGTAAGTACTGGAAAGTTTTCGATCCAAATAATCTATTATTTCAAGGACAGTTTTTAGCCATAAATAAATACATATGTCATATATTTTACAAAGGGCATGCAGAGCAAGGAATGAAACTGTGTTGAGTCGTAAAACTTTGAAAGAAAGCTTTTTCTAGCGTATTAGATAACATGTTTCGTGTAAACCCGCGTTAGTGAGGGGAGCGGGTGTTTACCGTTTACGAAAATTTGCGCACTAACGCGGGACCGGGTCTCTGAGTGTTAAGTTAATCTATTATGCTATGAATCGCTTCTTACGGAACTAACCCTAAGTACTTCTAGAGCAGTGATAGAATTATGAAACTAAAGCTGATCAACCGAGTACTCTAGCCAAGATCATTGAAAGACTATAGTCTCTATAATAAAAAAAAAATAATTATGGCCATATGCATTTGAATGACGACATCAAGTTTAAAGAATGATTTTACAACTGTTTTGTTACAAAAACAGGATGATATATGTTTACCCGATCCGTCATGGCGCACTATGGGCCAGATCAAAATTACTTTTTACGAAAAGATTGAAGTTTATTATGTCATTACTTTCTTTAATATTAGTTAACTGTATTTGTTAATATAAGGATCCAATGTTAACCATTATCAAAAAATGCAATTGAAATATTATCGTAGTATCATATTCAATCAGTTTTTAATTTCCTATTATTGTTATATATACCATATTACAGAGTATATTATCTATGTATTTTCAAAAATATTTTAAAAATTCGCAATCAAGTAAATAACTTTGGGAATATATTTGATTAACCAAAATTTTATCAGAATAATATGGCATAATTGAAATATTTTTTTTAATATTATTTAAAAATATATTTTAAAAATTTATTTATTTGATATTAAAGAATATATATTCACCTATATTTATCCCAAATTTCATGTCTAGCTCAAATGCAAAAGCGGTCCAAATCCGGCCCACTGTGCGGCGGCTCGAAAACAATAGCGTCGTCCGAAGAGGGTTTATTTACAATAAAAAATAGACCCCAAGCATTTTAAATCGAATATTGATGAATCCTTCATCAATATCTTGATTTTTGATGATTATTCTAAGAATAATAATAGTTTAATGCATGATATGATTTTTCTACTGATCAATATGTCGCGTAAATGAACACGCACACTCGGTGATGTCTCGCCGCAACCTGGGCCTTGCAGCACGTATCATTGGTACGTTACATTCGCACTTATATTGCAGCGAATATTGTTGTTTTTATTTTCCTTTCGCAATTGCGAACATTAAAGTTCAACGATTATTTATAATATTAATTCTTTAGACTTTTTAAGGCGAATACAAAAAGTTTTTGACACGTACGATTTATATAAAGAATTATTTGAGAAAAATCGGCACCACTAGGTGAAAAAAATCTTCCATTCAAAGTACTCTGTTTAGACAATCCAACCATTAGGTCAGAAATCATCTCAACCTTTAAAGGATTATTTTTTAACATACGTTTCAAAATATTTTGACCTAGAATTCTGGGCATAAATACGGTTTTAAATTTACTACAGGAGCCAGGGCCCTTGTACAGTTAGAATTAACAATCAGTTGCATCTCTGAAAGGTTCTGACCATTAGGATCGCTTAAGATTGACATAAACTTCAGAAAAAAATGGTGGGACAAACAGTCAGTGGTTGATGATCCAAAAAATTCGTGGATTATGTCGCACAGATGTTGAATCTCTTCAAAAGAACAATGCAAAAACATCTGCATAGTATTGGGATTTACAAAAGAATTGCAAACAAAACCCTCTATTGACTATTGAAGTTCCAGAAACAACGTCGATATGAAATTTCTGACGAAAGCCAATTATGCAGATCAGAGGATAATTCAGTACCATAAATTTTGAAGAATTTGTGTGATAGTATGGGGTGCAATTTGGCATGAAAAATATATTGGTATTTTAAGAGATGGACTTATGCCATTGTTTGACAACACACTTGAAAAAAATCTATACACGATTATGGAAGATCTTCGCCATAAGTCGCATAAAACAACATCCTGGAAAGACGATCAAATTCTCAGTCATACTTTGCCTTGCCCTGGACAATCTCCAGATCAACAACATTTGGCATGTATTGCAAATGAATATGCACAAAAGATCCTGAAAATCCAGCTGTAAAAACAAGCTGTTTTTTATGAATATAATACAGTTTTTACGCGTCTTTGAGTGTAAATTAAAAAAAATGCGACTTATACCACTTTCAAAATAAAAATGATTATATTGTGACTTATTCTATTTTTGCAATGATTCGCGTGGGTTTTGATGTATAGACGATGGATTGCACTGATTTGCGACATGCGAAGGTCACAATCATCGCTCTGTTATACTCTCAACTCGATTACCACACTCGCACAACAGGATTAATCATCGTGATTAATTGTCGCAATTGCGAAAAGCCAATCTGTTAAACCGCCAGGTTAATTGCGATAAATGTTTGTGAACTTTCAGAGCACAATTACGTGCTGAAGAAATAATAATGCATCGATGGCGAGCGGTCGATTTCATGGATAGATATGTGTGGTCTGTTTTTAGGAAATCTGGGCAATCAATCAATGACTCCGACATGTGGAAGCTGGGCCATATATATTTTTTTTTTTTTCATCGCTAACTAAACAATACGAACAATGGTCCATTCGGAACGCCAAATGCGTAGGATAATTTCCAGAATGTTAGCAGAGACCATGTGTCCATCTTAATGGCGCCATTAAATAACATGTGCATTTTTTTTTAAATATAATACTTTCTTGGGAAGATTGTGCCGTAGTGATTCGAGTGAATCACCCACTGAGACATTTATTTTTGTGTAAAATTAGCATTTCAATCGCATATTTCTGTGCAAAAAAAGGCGCACATGCTTTCGGTAAGCGTTTGGAAATCGTTTAGATTTGACACGCTGTTAACATAATTTATGAAGCTCGGGGCCATGTGTCTTTCGGAGAGGATACTTGAAACAATATACTCCAATATCCTTTTGTGTTTCCGAACAAATCTCTCAAGAAACGTTCGGCACAAAAAAAATCTTTGAAACGAAGCGAAATCTGCGACAAAATCCGATAAAAATTCTGGCAAAGTGTGTCGTTGGCCTTTTTTTTATATTATCGACTTATTATTATAATCATATGCAAATATTGAACCGGTTATTTAACAGTTAAATGACGCCATCGCAGTCAAAATACAGCTTTTTTCTTCTTCTTTTGTCATTGCCTGATTTGAATGTGTTACGCGTATTCTAGTTCTGCAATTCCGCGTCAAGTATTCCCGGAATCCAACGACCGTTGCAATAACTCTATCCATCGTTGACGATGAAGTACTTGGACAGAAACTGGGTTCAAAAATGCATTGGAAACGCATTTAGCTGGAGTGCAACGGGCAATGTAGGTTGTTGCGAATTAGATGCGGAAAGTTGTCCGCGTAATAATAGTACTGAAGATTGGTAGCGGAAATCGGAGCATCGCTCTAGAAACCGACTCAGATCTGGATAGGTAATATATAGATATAATAAACGGCTACAAAATGTCGATGGCCAATCATCAAAATTATTAATTAATTTTAATTATATCAACGACGAGATGGAGCGATGATATAGTCAAACTTGCGAGGACCACCCGGAAGAGGAAAGCCTGTGACCGGACAGGATGGATAACATTATTTTTTTTAATTGCATAATAAAAAACAATTGGTTCAAGTTGTTCAAATCTTTTGGACCGGATAGGGAGTGGAAAAGGTTAAGATTCAATTTTTATAAAAAAATATATACATGCCTTGATTTGTGCGGTAGGTATGTTTCTTTGATTTAATGTAAAACTACCAATAAATAAATCGTTATTAAATAATTAATTATTTTTTATATTAGATGTATTTTTTGATAAAAAAAAATATATTTAAAATAATGACGTGTCTAGAAAGATTTATTTTTAATTTTGAGGTTATGTGTACAAATCAAGGGACAGAGAGTACTTTTTGCACGGATTCGAAATAAGACGAATTTATTTTAAAACTTATTTTGTTGTTTTGATTTTAAAAAAAAATAAAAGAATTATAATGCGCATTTACAAAAACGTGTAAATAATTCCAAGACAGTTCATAGTAGTTATGAATGAAGATTAGTTCTAGTTATGTTGATTGGATCATTTTTTCTATTTATTTATTGTCCGTAAATAATCGCGAAAATATTTGGCGCGAGAATTTCAGTCTGTAAAGTGATATTAAAATATTATTTTGAAAAAGCTAAACGAGATCGTGTTATGTGAGGGATGAGATATGATTTATGAATACATTTGGTCATAAAAATTCTATGGAAGTGTGCACCACAATGTTTTTTATACCTCAGCTTACTGAATAAAGAAAAATACTGCATTTAAAATATTGCCGTAACTAAAAAGTTTGTGTTTAACTATAGAAAAATGTGCTATATATTTTTGTACGGATTTGAAATAAGACGATTTTACAAATATACCGTGTTATTTTTACACTGATTTTTTTTGCCTTGGTTTAAAAAAATTAAAAGGTGTAAATAATCCCACGACAGTCACAGAAACTGGAAATTTAATCTAGAAGGCCTTCAATTAATCAATAAACCATGTTTCTTATTTATATAATCAATAATAAAAAAAAAATAAGAATAAACGGAGCCATTTTTTTTAAAAGTGCCGAAGCTTTGTTGTTGTCAAGCTTTTTTTATAAATTAAAATTAATTCCAATAACATTTAAAAAAAATATATACCAGTGTTTTATGCCACGACACGTATACAAAAATAAACAAAGGTTAGAATTTTTTTTTATTTAACCGTTTAAGTGCCGTGAGGTTTTAGGCTGAGAAACATTTGTATACCGTGTACTTTCACAAACAAATATAGACAGGAAATATTATATAAATAGAGTGTTAATACGCAAAGACAGCGGCCACCGGTGGCCTTACGGTATTCCGCGTCGTCCGTATGTAGAGACCACTGGTGTCCTTACGGCACTGAAGCGGTTAAATCATCAAAGGTGTCGAAGCGCCGTTAGATTACAAAAAAAGTTTAAATCATTATCTTTGAGAATCTAATATTTTGAGTTGATTTGGAATGGAACCTATGTACCATTTGAGAACCTTTAGCTACCTAAATGCGATTTTATGTTTTTTTGCTTTTTAACCTTACCGGCATGGTATATAAGGTACCCCATTTTTTTATGTGAATGATATGATGGTTTTTCTCACTCGCATCCGGTACAATGTGCCGAGTGCGAGTGAAACCTGCGAGTGACATGCGCTACGAGAGCTCAGTCTGCGGCGAGAGACCGCTGAGAGCGTTATCATATAGCAAATAACTATTTTTATTCTTAGAATAATATATCTATAACGAATATGTCAAATGTCATCTACTTATGTGCATAAATAAATCTGGTCACTAACGGATTTCTCACCACAGAGCCAGTATACCCTGGGAAGGAAAACCCTAATCTTTGACCAATAATTGGTCTAGTCTCTTCCTTCTTCCTAGGGGACTCATCTCTGAGGAGCTCTTTCCCAAGATGAAAGGATTGCTATAGCGCGAGAGGGTTAATAATCACTTGGGACTTGCTACCTGAGACTCGTTTTGGGCAGATGTGCATATGTATGCCTGACTAACCGAGACAAACCCCCTTCTACTTGCCTGGACACAGCTGAGAGGGTAAAATCCTATACCAACAGGGTAGAAGATGTACGTCCAATGCCAGCAATGGCCAAGGGAGGGAAACTCTTTACAAAAAAACCGCATACCAAGACGGCTTGGGTCCCCGCGGTATGGACACGAAAGGGGAGCCCTCACGTCACGGTGTTAGACTCAAATTCCTTTGGCCTCGACTGCCTTTAGAGAACTTAGTAATGCCCATGTCCTCAGCGAGTGAGAGCCTTGGGGCTGCAAATGATGATGATGACATATACCAGAAACCTTTTCGACAGTCGACAATTAAATAATCATTCAATACGTCTACCAATGTCAAGATACGCCAAGGACAAGCATCCACACAAAAAAATATCCACATATTTTTTTATCGAACCTTATACATAGTAACTGTTTGGGAAATACCGCAAATAATACTGCGTCTGGCGTCCGCATATGTAACACTAAACGCCTGTCATCCCTGACTGGGTATTAGAAAGTTTCCAGGGGTGTAGCCATGCTAATATGTAATCATATAATTGATTTCTTGCGTACATAATAATACTTTTAGACCTAGATTTATTGGTCTGGTGATCGCGTGACGTTTGTGCTTCACGCATGAACCGATAGTGCCGCCATCTATCGGAGGCATCACATGATAAACATTTCTCATGGCGTTATTATTATTTTTTTCTTAATGGCACACTCATTTCCATGTACGAAATGGATTAGAAAGCATTTCGATCGCATCTTTTGCATTGTTTCTCTATGGGATTGTTCGCCCATTGTCGCCTGGAAAGAAAGCGGAATCGATGCACCGTGCGAAGCTCATACGGCGATTGTGCATAGTGTCAATGAATCTCCCAAGGATTCGTTCATAGATCCGTGTAAAGGTCCTGTTAACGCTACTGAAATTGGCTCATGTTGCCGCTTTGTGCAGAACAGTCGGTGCTGTACCGGTTGCACAACGGCCTTTCACTTTCATGGGATATTTTTTCGTGTCTTATATTGTTTATAACGATTGCAAAAATACATTGCACAATCGTTTTTCAATTACAGATTTTTTAATGCATCTTGACAGTATTAGAAATTAATTCGGCCGTGTTAAAAACGGAGCTCCGCATGTGATGGGGACAACCTTTAAGAACGCATTGCGTTGTATCTGGTTACATGTAAGTACCGAATGAGAACGGCGAGTATTTCTCAAGCTGTCCATAGTCCGTGGTCATAGAGAGAGAGAGCCGTTTCTCAACCTTTTTTGACCTATAACCCTCATGGGATTAATATGCCATGAATAGAATTGTATCCATAATCAAAACAGCGAATTTAATTGAAAATCATATTTTAATTCTAATATCTAATGATGATGAAAGCGGCGACTGCTAAATAAACGTATTTTTTAAGGGCCATATATTGAACAAGATTGAAAAGCGCTGATTTAACCGTCGAATTGGACACAAATCCGAATCTGTGCTCGGTCAAATATTATGATTGTTGCAATTTAATTGAGAATTATCACGATTTCACTAGTACGTATAAGGTAAATGACGGATTAATCTAACGTTGCCTTGAACGAATCTCTATTTTATTTATTTTTTTGGCTCGAGGTTCAATTTTATTTATACCGAACGTAGATAGAATCGGATAATCGGTACAATTGGTCAAGATGAATAGATTTCTTTTCGTTTAAAAAAAATCTATTCAACGCCGCTGGGCAACGAACGTCAAATGGCAAACGCGGATAATACTAATGCTAAAATATAATAACATAATTTTTCTAATTATATTAAATAATTATAGTGTTTAGCACGTCTGGCGCGTGAAAAGGTTCCACACCACTGTTCTACGACAATGAATTTTCATTAATATTACTCAAGTCTGATTTCAATATTTGAATAAATAAAATATAATGAATGTATAAATTAGCATATCTATCGCGGCGGCTCAAAAACAACGGCGTCGTCCGAAGGGGGTCTCTCAAGGACCCCAAGCATTTCGTTTCAAGATTGATATATTTTTTTAAATTAATAAAAATAGTTATTCATGATATGGTCGATATTTTGGATTTTTGTTTCACTCTCACTCGGCACATCGTACCGGATACGAGCGAAAAAAAACATCGCGCACTTGGCAACGGCAACGAATATTATTCTTTTTATTTTTAATAATGGACAATCATTATTTTTATGTATTCTTTAGACAAATCCACAAAATTAGTAACACCAAGGATTTATATTAAATATTAAAAAAAAATCAAACATTTAGGCTAGATTAAAAAGGGAAAAAACATCGTATTTAGGTAACTGAAGGGTTAAGATAAACTCGCTGAATGTTCTCAAATGGTAAATGGGTCCCATTGCGTAAAATCAAGCCAAAATATGAGTTATTCGAGAAAACTTGGGGTACCCAATATACCCCATCCTTATCTTGAATAAAGATTTGTCTTCACGATGGATTCGCGTTCTTCAATAAATATTCTGACATGAAGAAACACTTTTTTTGAGATCAAAAAATTCTAGATAAATAAATAACGATAAAATTTAGAGGTTTAAGATGTTCTTGGATATTCAGTGGCAGATATTCAAGAAGCAAAGAATGCAACAATATGCATTTTCAAAGCTAGCTTTATAGCAAGTCTAAATATGATGAAGAAGGCTTCTTAAAATATTTTTTTTAATTAAATTGTAAGAACTTATTACAGATTACAGAAAATTATTATCTCTTTATTTTTAGAACGTTTCCTGAATCAGATAAAATAATGATTTGTATCCCGAGTTGAGAAAGGTTGTCCATGACTTTAGCTTTTGTTATGGTCGTAAAAATGATCAGTATTTGATTGTGAATTTCCTCTTAATTGTCGCCTTTTTATCGCGTATATTTTCCGTTTTTTTGTTGTTAATTAATTAAAAATTTTCCGACTCGATTCGTGCGATTTTCCGAGACAATCGCGTCTGGCTGACCGGTCGCGCCGTATCGCTCGATCTTTCCAGTCTACAAACTCCGAAAAAGGTTAACGCCAAAAACCAGGACGATTATCTAACATCTAATATCAATCGTTCGCATTGTTGCAGAGTTGCAAAACAAGTGCCGATCGTGTTTTATGCACATTTATGCAACAGCCGCCGAAAAATATTTTTCCGCACCATAATGGGCTGATGCAACGGAAAATATCAGAACGCAATTCTTAGCGCGAAAACGTCACGATCCGACAATGAAATCAATTTAAATCGACGATATGGCGAATATGGCCGATCGCGAATATCATTCTTGTCCATGGGTCCCGTTTTATTAAGTCATCCGAGTGATTGATGGCATTTCTTGTGCCGCGCCAAAAAAATTCGCGAAGCGTCCGGAACTCGTTGCAATCGGACGCCAATAAAAACACACGTAATAATTAACAATTCCGCGTTATATAATTACAGACGTGTTCAGAAATTAGTTACGAATCGTTCGCAAATATTTGCAGAGAAAGAGAAACTCTGCGCCACATATAAAATTCGTCTTAAAAAATATAATTGCAATCATCATTTAGTTGTGGATATCGCGATATCGTAAATCACCTGTTAATTACACGATGCACTTTGCACGATTCGCAAAAAAAATATATGTATTAATGATAAAAAAAATTAGTGAATGTCATTGAAACGAATGTCAACTATTGCCATTTGAATCCGGCTGTGGGCGATATATTAATTTAGAGGTTAACCATATATGTATCCATGTAATATATGACGAAAAAAAAATACAACGACACTCTATTTGGATGCAGGATACGTTTCAGAATATAAAAAAAAATATATAGAGTGGACAAAAATTATGATAATCGATTTTTACTATCCAAATCAGACAATCCTCTAGATCTGGATCATTTTTACCATTTACCATGAAGTCAGATCTGGTTTGAAGGTTTCCAAACTAATAATTAAACAACTATAACAATGCATATATAGACAGTTGTACATCATTATTCATCCATAACCCTTTCCACTCTGTCCACTAAGTCGAATCTATGAGTTACTTTCATTATAAGTTTTTACAAACTTATTAAAAGGGATATTCATTGTGAAAATGAATAAGAAGCATCTGATATCCGATTAAAAAAATACTTTATTTTTTTTAAATTGAACAAAAAAACTTGGTTCAAGTTGCTAAAAAATCTTTTGGGCCATCACGTCTGGCCCACGGAGTGGAAAAGGTTAACTTCTCAAAAATATATATTGCTTCCTTATACTGTAGAGATGCAGAATCGAGTTTTGATACATGTCAATATATGATGTGGCGGTGATCGCGGTTAGCACAATCATGGTTTCGTAGATTCTAAGGAGCTCTGAGGAGCCAGGCCGCTATCCAAGCCAATTCAGTGACGTGTGTGCTACAGCTGGCGACCTGACCCGTATTCGAAGAGCCTAGATAACCTGGAAGACGATCGTCACAATCCTGGCATCAGGGTTGGGACGCACATGTCTCTTCTGAAGATCGCATAGTGTCCTGCAGGTGGCAAAGATCCGCCTCAGGGTTAGAAGGCCACTTATGTATACTCTCTATGACACTGAAAAAATACTGTGTGATGCTGCGTATGGTCTATACTTCTGTGTGTTTCTGTGAGACATGGATGTTGTTAGAACCGTTTGAAATGTGGTGCTACTGAAGAATGTTAAAGAACGTTCAAGAATAACACCATTCTACCACTCCTTCACAAGGAGTGAAAGATTCCGTGCACCTTAAAATGAAATACTTTGGACACATCATTCGTGGATCAAAGTATCGCCTCCATGGATGATAAAATTAATGGTAATCGGTGCTTGAAGTAAAATAGCTGTCCGAGTTATAATATATCGGAAAAATAAGGGTCAATACTTACAGCCTACTAGGCACTTAAAGAAGATATCTTCCGTAAATAAAGATCAACTTCATCTACTTGTTTTTAAGACACATAACTTCTCTTCGCACCTCGTGAAGAAGTTGAAGGACGTTTTATTATGTAGCGTTCTTCAATATTCTTCGTTAGCATGACATTTTAAACACTTCTAGAAGGTTATTGTCCGTCACCATCAACATCCATGCCTCGCAACCATATATAAGTAAATAGAATACGTAGCACCAAAGAATTCAGTGACGGATCTTCAAGGAAAGTAAAGGAAGCGAGTGTCCAGAAGCTCTGAATCTCACTAATTTAAACATCTTGATAATAAATGATGAAGCCGTCAAGAAGACGCGAGGATGCAGAATTTTATGGAAACTTGGTATAGGCAAATAAATAAATATACAGAAACTCTAAATTGTTTAAAGTTTTTATCGAAATTAAGAGAGAGAGCGTAAGTATCCCTTCATTTAATGAAGAAGCTCACGCTTTATATAAAGAAGTTTAACGCATCAGTCACGGCAGGTCGAAATCAACCGTGCCGTCCGAAGGGGGTATTTCAGATACCCCCTTCAGATATTGACATTTAAAAAAAAAGGATTACTCTAAGAATAAAAATAGTTATTCATGATATGCATCATAATTTGATCGATATTTTGATAATTCGGCACACCGTACGGGATGCGAGCGAGAAAAAACATCGTAAAGAATTGCAGACAATGCTTATTTACAATTTTAGATACTAGATTTATGCTAAATGAGTTATTCGAGAAAATTGGGTTACCCAATATACCCCATCGGCACGGCTAGGTCTGTCTACTAGACTAACCGAGGTCTTAGCTATTTGTATAGACGTATTTTTAACGGTTTCGTCTTTAACTTTTTGGTTGTTTGGTGTAAAGCTGCGTTTTAAATCGAATGATTGTGCCGTATATCGATTTTGTTCGCGCACTTCCGGCCGTCAAATTACACTCTGCAAACATATCCGGTGGTAAAATTTAAATTGCCTCGGATCGTGATCGCCCACCTCACGAAATATTATTCAATGAGCGACTTTCGGATGTGAATGTCGAATCACGAAACGCACAATCCACAGATTCGCAATTAATTGCTGTTCGCCATTGTTTTAGTGATCAATAGCGTCAATATATGAATAAGAATTGTGGAAAATATGGCGTATTGTGTTCGTTTCAATGCGAATATCGTTAGCTCGGTGCGCATTAGCGTTGATGAATCGTCTCCCGGCGGTGCTCAATCATTTGGCATCGCGTGCAAAGCTTGAGAAACGCTGATTTGCCCTTTGAAAATTTCACATTGCGCAATTCACGCTCGTCCCAGTTCAACGTGGCGAGGCAATGAAGCGGACACGAGAAACACATAAAACTATAGATATGCACACGAAAAAATCGTGCAAAAAAAATGCGTCTATTTTCCTAACCGTACTAATTCTAAATCGTGTAAAACAGTGGTCGCCAAACTCAATAAGGATGTGAGCTACTCTCGGAAATTGATATTGTCTTCTGAGATTTTTTATTCTTTAGAAATTTTTATACTTCTTCATATCACAATTAATTTTTAAAATAGCCGTGCCGATGGGGTCTATGTAGGACCCTAAGTTTTAGATTTTTTTCAACTCTTTTAAAATAAATCCTACATATCACAAACTTTTTGTATTTGACTAAAAATGTCTAAAGAATAAATATTATAAATAATCATCGACTTTTATTGTCTGCAATTGCGAATAAATAAAAACAATAATATTCGCATCCAATACCATGTGCGAGTGCGAGCGAAACCGTACTAGTAACACGTGCAGCGAGAGCAAAATATAGACCAAATTATGAAGCATATCATGAATAACCATTTGTATTCTTAGAACAATCCATTTTTTAGCATTTCAAGCCAAGACATTGATAAAAAAATATCATTTATATATTTTCCATATTAAATAGACCCCATCGGGCGAAGCCGTTGGTTTCGAACCGCCGTGACAGATCGGTGAACGTGACGCTAGTGATGCGGTATTATATCCATTGCTGTCATTCCCACCTAAGCGGTGATATAAATGAGCGAGAGAGAGACAGAGTGTAGGGCGCAGTTCCTATTGTAAGGGCGAATAAAGCGTAAAATGTTGGGCAAGCTTGCTCTAGTGCAGTGGTCGCCAAACTACTTACGGGAAATTGAAATTATCTACTGAGCTTTTTATTTTTTTAAATATTTAAAAAGGATGCATATGCTTAGCCTAGCAATGCCTTGATCTATTTAGGACCTCAAGTTTTGTATTTTTTTTCAAACATTTTCACAATCTTTTATCTAAAAAAGTCTGAGGAATAAATATTATAAATAATCATTGGCCTTTATTGTACGCAATTGCGAAAAAAAATTAAACGGACTCGATGTTTTTTCTCGCTCGCATCCGATACGAAGTGGAAGTGTGAGTGAAACCGTACTAGTAACACTTATGAAGCATAACATGAATATTTATTTTTATTCTTAGAATAATCCATTTGTTAGCATTTTAAGTTAAAATATTGATGAAGAATTCATCCATATCTTGACTTAAAATGCATGGGGTCCATTGTCCATAATAAATAGACCCCATCGGGCGACGCCGTTGTTAAGAGCCGCCGTGACGGATCGGTTAAAGTGACTTATATTCTTCTCGTGCACTACCATTCCAACTAGCTAGAGAGAGACAGAGTGTATGGCAGAGTTCTCATCGTAATACATCTCCGACTCCCTCTTTCTTTTAGTTAGAAATTCATTTTACTTTCGGCAACTTGTTAAGCATTTCATTGAAATATAGTTCGGGAAATATTTAAATTGAGGTCTAATAATAAAGAAATATCATGCGCGAGCTTCCGAAATGCCGTTCGCGAGCGACCGGTATCTCGCGAGCTACCGTTTGGCGACCACTGGTGTAAACTAATAATATAATATCATTTTTTATGTCAGATTATTGCTGATTATATCAATGCGTTCATAAAATATTCCAGAAATGTTTGTCCTTGCTTGTTTATAATAACATCTAATTATCAAAAACAATAAGATGTCGTATCTCGACGATAAAATGTTGATTGTGCGCATGCGTGGTCAACGGCGTGAAGTACAAGTCACGCTTGAGAAGCCCTGGTCTTTAAACAAGTAAAAAAAAAATCGACAGTGATACGAAACGTGTAATAAATGTCCTTGTTGACATTTGAATAGTCGAATTTGAATTTCGATCGAATGCAATTAGGCAATCAGCGGTTGTAAACATTTTATTATTTAACGTCAATTATTGTTTAGCAATTCGATTCAATTATCAACGTGTTGTAAACCTTATTGCGTTCACGTTTAATAATACGTTAGAAATAATGTGAAATTGCGAACGAAAATGTTAATAAATGATATTTCGTTTCATCTGAAAGTGTTATCATTGAATCGTGACTTCTAAGAAATGCTAAAGAAATGAAACAGCTCCCTGGAATAGTAAGCGGAAATCTAATCAGAACGGATGCAATCGTTTGTGCATCCGTTCGGATGCAAACGGATGCAAGCGTATATTATTTTAGAAAGTCAATAAAAAAAGGCGTTAACAATAACAACATACGCTCGTGGCGGATTGATTTTACGCATAGAAAAAATAACGGAAATGTCTCAATTATCTCAGACATCCAAATTCGTTCATCTTTCGGATATGGAGAGGGTTGAAGACTTACTATATCTTGGATCACTACGTATGAGTAACGGAAATTTGTGAGCCTTAAATATTAAGGCGAATAAGGATGGAAAAACAGAGGGATATCCAAAAAGGTTAAAAAAACGTTCAGTGCAGAGTCTGGTATTCTCCTCTCCTGAAACAAATAGGGAATAATAAAGATGTCCGAATCTCTTCTACATGTCTTAAATGGATTCCGCGATACTTTGGACATCTTGCTAAAAGATACGATGGCCTAGAGATGCTTATATCCAGAGGATCTTAGAGAGCCAAAATCAAGAAGTTTCGGAACAAGAACGGTCACGATCATGTGGATCTCGACTCAAGAAGCATTAATATTATGGAATATATAACCGATTTAAAAGAAACATACGTCTTTAAACGCTTACGACACACCGGAGTGTCGCCTGCTTACACATCACATACTCAGAATTGAATAGAAATATATTTATTCTTTAAAAAAATCTGGATCTCATAAGATTCGTAAATAAATTCGAGTTATAACCAAACGGTATTTGCGACAGTCCCTTCTATAGTGCTTTATTCTGAGCCCCATTTCCTATAAAACGCTCAGTTTTTAAGGTCTAATTAATGCAATTTGGCTGACAATAAATATATTAAATAGAATGAGGTCATTTAAAATATGCATAACGCGATCCCTATAACCTCGTTAAAATCGGGACCGTGTAATTGGGGGAGTGAAGCCTTCCGTCTGTGTGCGTATAGCCTAGCACGTGTTGAATACACACACGCTAGCCAACGTTTGACTGTATGTGAATGCGACCGCGCAATTAGGGGATTTGCGGCGAATATTTCAATCAGCGCGTAATTCGGGGTAGTGTAATTGGGGGTTCCACTGTATTTATGGTTATTTATCCGCGTGCCGGATACACATCGCATTTACACTGCTCGTTTTCTGATATTTTAAGATCAATTATTGAGCCAAGACAATACTTTTGAAATCCATCTCGTCACGGCGGCCCGAAAACAAACGCGTCGTCCGAGGGGGGTATCTCAGATACCCCAAGCAACGATTTATTTTAAAAATTAAATGAACTAATCGCACGTTTCACTCGCATTCGGCACATCGTAGACATTTTTTAGACAAATACAATTTATTTTTAAACGGGTAGGTTGATGAAACTAATAAAAGCTAATCTTAGAGAGGCCAATATTATATTTCTGCTGACATAGACCACCGGTTGAAGATCACTGGGGCTTAGCTTAACAAATCTACATAGATTCCGCATTTACACAAGCAAGCTGTTGAAAATAACAGGTTTTTACAAAAAAATGAGGATAAAATCCAGAAGTAAAAACACGTTTTTTAATATACAGAACCCTGTTATTTGTACTACGTCTCGATTAACACGAATATGACATTTTATAGGATGTTACTAAAATAATATTAAAAAAATATCAAGCTCTGATTCTGTGTCCTTTATATACAGTACCGTGCAAAAAGATAATCGTGGTTATAAATATGAGAATTTTTATTATTTTTTTTTGTCGAGGCCATGGTCCATCGACACGCAGCGTTCGCCGTCACAATGCAAATTCATTTTAAACATGTCATTCATTAATAAAGAAAAGATTTGACTAATTGCGCTTTCACTTTAATGGTTCGTAAGTTGTTTTTTTTGCAATATTTCTAATGCATGCCGAATCGTGGCACAGGGTGTTCCGCGTTCTGTCACAACGACGCATTGTCTCAACACCATCGAACACACTGTATGAGTCAGTATCGTCAAACGGGTCAATCAAGTTCTCAGGCAATTGAATTTTCATGCACTGACCACTATCGCCACATCTTTTCGTTTAACCTTGAATGTTAATTGTATGGTTAACATACTGACAAGCCGTGGACATGGCGCTAGCTAAAACTGCCCGGTCATCATCCACTCTGACCCAATTCGCACGTGCAATTTACAAAAATCAACATATTTGCAATACAATAATAGTTAGATGTTCGATTAATAAATAGTTTAAAAAAATGCATTTCAATATAAGGATGGAAGTGAGCGAGCAACATTCTATCGGACGCCTCCGCAACATGTGTTCGCTTTAAATAGCAAGGTCTTGCAATAAATGCTTTCTATTAATTCGAATATTCGATATTTAAATATGTTCGATGTTCGTCATTTGTTGCCCTTAGGTAGAATGTCAGGTGTTAGAAAGAGAAAAGGCGCACGCAAGTGAAACGAGTATAGGGCGATCGCCGAGTATCTCTTCAATTCGACTTCAATCAACGTAGAAAAACATAAAAAAATGAAATGATATTTATTAAAGTGTTAAACCCTCCTATAACGCTCTCTGTCATAAACACTGGATGGCCCAAATAACTTTCAACAATTAATTTTAAATTTGATTTCAGATTATTAACGCTTTGAACTCCTATGTCGAGGTCACATCGACATTTTTTACATGAGTCGTTTTTAAAATAATTAAGAGACGATTTGATGTTATTTGTGACAATTGCGGAGAAATACTTGTTTCATCTTGAAACGCATACCGGAATTTTATAACAAAAGACGTGCCAAGGGTTTCTCGGCCGAGTGGGGCCTTAGAATATATCTGATTCTCGTACAAGCTACATCTCAACATTTGTCCCATATTTTGGAAGCTATAATGACTCTTGGGACTGGTTAGACCTGACTGATCGTTTACCAGTAGAAATTGTGCTACATTTATTCCAACAACTTGCAACAGCATATCTCCTGGATTGCAAGGTATCACATTTATACAGATTTTATACGAATGCAACATTGGCAAAAAAAGAATTGCTAAAGAAAAAATGGTACTCCTACATTTTATACAAAGAATGTGAAAAAAAAGGAGAACAGAAAGTCTATGAAGCACAAAAAATTTCGCCTAAATTTGTTGATGCAATTGATCGGAAATTTTCGTGTATCAGAATCGAAACCGAACAACGTTTAGATGGAACTGGACATTTCATTTATAGTAATCCCAAGAAACATAAGGAATGCATTCAAATCGAAAAATTGCTGGAGGAAGACGAGAAACTACCTTCTTCTGCGAAACGTGTCATAGAAAACCGAGCCTTCACCCAGGCGATTGCTTCAAGAAATATTACACTGTAGTATAGTATGTTAATAACTATAGTCTGTTAAATAAATGCATAATAAATTGCACTTAAGAGTTAAACCATTTTTAGGTAAAATCCTTAAATATATTTTTTAGCAAATTCGCTGAAAATAGCTTGGAGTTGCTGGTAAGCTTTTGAAAAAAACATTGGAGTTCAAAGGGTTAAAGCGTTATCCTTGGAAATTAATTATGGAGAAATTCACGACTGAGCAACGCGTTAAAATAATCGAATTCTATATAGAAAACATACTATACTTCGTTTATTCCGGCGGTTTCAAATTCAGGGGTCTGTTAGTGATTTACCACGTACTAGGAGGCCACGTTCAGGGAAGCATTGAAGAAGAGTCTTCAATGTCAACTCGAAGGCGGTCCCAGCAGTTGAAGATGTCCCGAACCTCGCTCCAGAGGAATCAAAGGATGCTGCATGTCTATGCGTATAAGATACAGCTAGTGCAGGAACTGAAGCTAGCAGATTATCGGAATCGATTAGCGTATGTTGTCCAGATCCAAGAATTGGGCGAAGAGGCCCACTTCCACCTAAACGGATTTGTTAACAAACAAAATATACGATTCTGGGGGACAGAAAATCCAAGAATAGTCCATCAACGTAGTCTGCATCCCGTAAAAGTAACAGTTTGGTGTGGTGTAACTGAAGCAAGGGTTCTTGGACGTTACTTCTTTGAAGATGCGGCAGAAAACGCACTAACCATCACTGGCGAAAGGTATCGAGAAATGCTGGAGAATTCCGAGCGTCCTGCAGTCTTGGACACACCAGAAGTATGGTGGCAGCAAGATGGTGCTACTACCCATACAGCTCGCCTGACAATTAAACTCTTAAGGCTTCTTACTGTGGGGGTATTTGAAAGATAAAGTATACCGTAACAATTTTTGAACCATTCAGCAATTGAAGGCCAACATCCGTGAAGAAATTGAAGGAATAAGTCAAGAAACATTACGACAGGTGATGATTCACGTCTTAGAAAGAGCGCGTCAGTATGAAGAGCAAAATGGTGGTTATTTAAAGGATGTAATTTTCAAATCTAAATAAAAATTATTTCCAAGAAGTGTGTTTTCTGTGTTTATGAAAGAATAAAGGTGAATTATTAAGCAATGAAAAATTATGTATTTATAAAAGTAAGGGGAATTCTATGGAAGGATTGGGAGTATTTAGGGTCATGGTTAGCGAAAGGAAGAATTGTATGACGATGTATTGATTTATTTTCACAAATTTTATGAGTACCTTGGCTTCTATAGCGCTAGCTTCTTCATTATACGAGAACTGACTATAACATACTAGTCTGTTTTTTTAGACAATATTTATTTTTATGCTTAATATAACAAAGTACTTGATTTAGTTAGCTAGTTCCATAGAAATGGCAGTTAAAAAATAATTAACTCACTTTCATGCTCACTTCACTTGACATGCAACATGATCAAATCAAATTTAGGCGAAACTGCATAGCATAAAAAATACGCAGCAAATAAATAAGCATTAGAAATAAATTGCAGATTTTAAGTTTTTTTGTGCCTCTCAATAAATATAGAAGCACTCCCTAATCAAATGTTAATATATGTAATTGAGATACAGAGTGTGATTAAGATTTTAAGGCGAGATTCATTGAAGTCGCTCGACACGAAGACACTCACTTGCCGAGTGTTTGGGCCTTACAAGACTCTAAAATGGCCAAGGAGTCGGATTTTACCCTCCTTACAATTAGGGGCAATAGTCTCGATATTCGCTTACCTCTTCTGTAGGGATTCCATCGTGACGAATCAGTCAGCATTAACTTTATTCGGTAATAGCAATTCTTATATCATGGTAAAGACCTTTCCAAATGAGAGGTGCGCTTAATAAGGAAGAAGAGTGAGCAAGAGTATAGTTACTAATTCGATTATCAACCTTCATTTTAGGATACTCATCTTGGGTCAGTTTTGAGAGTAATCACCGCGAACAAGATCTCTCCCAAAGTAGGAAGGATAGTAACAGAGAAAGGATGCCAATTGTCAAGAAGGAAACATTAATATTATCTAAGGATTAAGCACAGTTGGCATTTAAAACCTTGCGTTATGCTTGGTGAGATTATGGAGGAATGGTTAATTATAAGTCGCTAAATTTGGATCAAACTGGTAATTCTGATCTCTACTGTGAACATCTAGATCGCTTGAATCAAAACATTTATTAAAAAACATCCAGATTTTACCACAACGACTTTCTACCTCAAACCCCTTCTAACTACAGTCGTAACTCGGTATAAGTCAGCTTTAGTATGAGCCTAACTGGATTTACGCCACGTTAGATATACGAACTTTATTTGGAATACGACTCCGTCAAATGATGCGCCCTTAGGTCTTCGATCGACTGAATTCCAGAAGGTCTTTTGATACAGAATTTTAGAGAGATCACATTACTATCGTCCGTTGCATATCTCTCATTAACAAATAACGCTTGCGTAATTTGTGACCAAAAATAGTGCAGGTCCAAGGGTTCCAAATCCAAATGGATGGATGTCAAACAAAGCCCAAACAAGCCGTAATTGTCTGGAATGTTCAGACAGCCTCACATTTTCGATACATCCTGAGGAGAAGACAGAAGCAAATAGATACATTTCTAGTAAACGTCGAACCTGATGATCATCAGCCAGATCCAAATTGGGAAAAGATACAGGGAATCGATAATTAAAGATTGAATAATTTGTATAATAGATTTTTTTTAAGTCTCCTCATGACGTTTTAACGGATTTAGGACGTATACCGAGGTATCTCTGTATATTAATTTTTCTGGTCACTGTAACATGATTTAAAAAGATGAAACTTCTAAAATGAGATGATATATATATTGTAATGTCGGAGGAAAGCTGGAAAATCGGTTTGCTTGGTCTATGACATATGTAGAGCAATTCGGCAGTGAGCTAATGCGATGAGATCATGGGTGACGACTTATTCGGTTTATGGAGACATTAACCCGAATATAGTTCTAGAAGGATCCTGGCTCTCAAAGTGTTTGTTGTATACAACAGGAGCAAGGTCTCATAGTTTGAGATCTACACGTGTCATGGATCAAGACAGAGGCAAGCATTGTTTCCCCGACGAAACCGACTATATATAGATGCCCCAGAGTTTGAGAGGTCAGTTTCAAACGATAGCCTTCCCGGAAAGGAAGCAGCGCACTCTGTTAGTGCGCTGCTATCATTTATATTGTGTTTATCCTCGTCTTTGATGTTATAATCGTTTGATAAGTACTACTGTAATCCTCGGGTCGGCTAGGCTGATTCGTCCGCTGTATTGTTTCAGATAAATAAAGATGCTGTCACCATGAATTTGTGTCTCGTTGCGTCCTCCGTTATATCCATTGCGAATCCCGAGAGACTCCCACGTTACAATATATTTCTTAAAAATTCATAATATTTATAAATATTTAAATTGTTATTATTTTTATACGAAACGGTACCCCTAGCACTTGTGTGATATAATGCACATTGTATTCGTGTGTCGAAACGCATTTCGACTGCGCTTGATGAATTGTTTGGTATTCGAAATTAATTCGAAACTGAAAATGTAAAAAAAATAATAATGTACCGAGATGTTGCACAAGTACGTCGGATGAGAAAAATAATTAAGTAACGCAAAATTGCATACGGTTGCCATTCAATCGCGATGTCGTTGTATAACACGTAATGTTTCATTACAAATAAAAATATATATATCTGACTAACCTACTTGGTGATATCCGCCATTTTTTTTTAAGATTAATTGTCTATTTATTCAAATAAATGATTAAATATTTCGCGATTCGTCATTGGCGGATCGGTGCGTTTTTCCGCGGACTATGGAGCAATTAGACATTTGCAAAACAGCCCATTGTTGCTCAGTTCAATGCTACCTGTGTGAATTTTTTATGCCATATATGCCGTGTCATAAATATGCAAAAATTGCTAAACAACCGCTTTGAATATCTCTCGGCGTGTATGCAACTAAATCTCATTAAAAAGTGACGCCGTTTAAAAACTGGACGTGTTGCGAAATGATGCGACATTTTTAATCTCGGATCTCAATCGTTTCGCACTATGTGGGTTAAATGTTTAAATGTGTATATTTTATATGAATCGATGTAAAAACGGGGCCGCGGAATAATTGAAAATTATATTAGATTCCAGTCGAAAGTCATGTCTGGGCAATTCAAAAAAATTATCATAAAAGCGTGAAGCCGGACCAAAGATTTGACAACGATTTTCGTAGCGAATGAACTTTCACCGGAGGAAAATGCTTTTTGCGGAGAAAAGACACGCCAGCGAAATTATCAAAGCGATTTGGATGATTTGTCGTCTCGTTTTGTCAACGTTTACCATATTCAGGTTAATGCATGGACACGGACGCTAAATAATTTATACACGGTATTTTAAATAACACGATTCAATTCATATTTTGGAAAGCTTCAAAACAAAATCCTGCTCTTAAAAATACACGAAGAACAACAGTAAAGGATTGAGCTACCAGCCTTTCAGAAGCAATGAAGGTTAAAAACCAATGCTACATACCTTAGCGACAAGAGCGATAAAAATCCAGCTTGCATTGCTTCTGGGCCTGGGACATACAGGAAGGATTAAGTTTATGAGGAGTAGACCAGCATCTCTTTAGATCCCTATCTTAAAAAGGCGTCAATCTCATTCTAGCCCAGGATGATAGATGATGTGTTTCATCCCATAAGAGCTGGTACCAAGAACTTATCTCCAATTATGTGGAGTAGTAGTAGTATAGTGGTTTAACACATTGCCTACGGGGGACGTGGATTCCACGTCAAAAGCGTATTTGTGTA
>JAGXCT010034366.1:0-51488 GCA_022495035.1 Philopotamus ludificatus
TATAGATTAAAATGTTTGCTCTTCTTGATTAAAAACAGTTATATCGTAAAATATCTATGCGCCTCTTTTTATTTCTCAATATACTTAGGTAACCAGCATATTGAAATATATATAAAAAAAATCTATAAATAATATGAGTAAAAGTATTGATAATATTTTATTAAAACTCAACGTCGTTAAAGTTATTGAATAATAAACTTAACATAGAATTCTTAAAACAAAATCCAATATTTATCTAGTTAAGGAAAAAAAATATAGAATTAATTAGAATCTTTAGCTTTTTTGTTGAATTAAGATTTCTATTGTTTATAAAACCATGAGCGATAATGCGATCATGGTTTTTGACTGTGCGGCTTGTCGATGATACCATGAATGATGCCATATAAAAAAGCATCACGAATAGAGGCATTGTTGCGGTGCGTAGAATCAATTCGCCACAGATGCAAGGTATGGCCCCCATAACGTATGATATAAGCAGTGGTAAAATAATTGGGGGTGCTGCAGAATATTAAAAATACATTTCGCTCATATTTTATTTAAAATATAATAAAAGCTGAGGTAAAAATACGAAATAATAATAAAAATAAGTGACGAGCGGCACGTAGTTAAAAGAAGCTGTGAGTTAGTATGATTATGCTACGGTGAGTTAGTATGACTGCGCCGAATCGCAGCGCGACCCGGCGCTTAGCAGCGAGATCCCTCCCCTCTTGCACTCCGTTACCGGTATGGATCCAGAGAAAAAGTACCGCTATGAATCAAAATATTTCGGATTTTTTTCAATTATCACAATTATTTTAACATTAGTAAGGTTATTACATCAATACATAATTAAATTTAAATTATTAATCATGATGTATCCTGGTATTTATAATGTATTTTAAGTAAATACAAGATATGTACAAGTAATAATAATTTAATTAGTGAAATAATAATTTAATTAGTGAAATAACAATGTAATTAGTGATAGTATATATTTTTAATTTACTTATGATAGATTATAAAAACCAGAATACGTCATAAAAAATGTGGGTCACATTCTTTCTTTAAAATGGATTTATTTATAAACATTTGATATATGTTTCATGAAAAACAGCATAAAAAATGTTACACAAAGTTATTACATTTTTAGTTATAAGTTATATTAGTTTTGAACCATATCTATAGAGCAAAGTGGTACTATTCCAAATGTCATAATAAATTTTGATCATAACTTACATTTGTATTCATAAATATACACATTTTAGTTATGCCTTTTCTATTAAAAAAGTATTACGTTTTCGTACTCTTTCTTCGGATGTATTTATTTATTCTTTGCCATGATTGTATCTAACCACTCTCAAGTGTCTCGACTTTCTTCCAGGCGAACGAGCATTAATACAGCAGCTCCCTCTCCAAACTAATATAATACGAAGGGTTGCGACACATTCGCATAAAACTCTCCAGATCGAGGGTACATAATATTAGGGCTGATAAAACGTGGCATCAGGTGTTTTCTCAGGTTATTCTTGGTCGGCAAGCAAGGAAGGCGGAAATATGGTGGAGAAGGGAGGGGGAAGGGGTTGCGAGGAAGGCTGATAGGTATATGTCGAGACAAAGTCCGTACCTCAGCCGTTTGCAAAGTTTCATGGTGGAGTGGTTGTCGCCCTGGAACACTGCCGAACCACTTGATGACAAGTGACTCAGCTTTTTCATTTGTTCCACGGAACATGTGCCGGAGAACTTTCTTTGGAACACCGGGCATATATCATAAGATAATTTACTGTGATGGCTGTAATAAAACCGCGTAATGGCTGTTTAGAATTTGTACATATGTCACTGTGTCGTAAAATTTCGACTTTTGAGAGATGTGAAATATGGCGAACGTATATTTTAATCTTTATTAGATGTTATGAAATGATATTTAAATCATCAAACATTTCAGAACAAAGTTATTTGGTGTAATTTAGATATACAGAAAATGGAATATTTTATTTTGCTATTATTTTTTATTTATTATCCGTAGATTGGAATACGAATTGTTGTTTAATTCTGGGTATAATTTAATATGTCGGAGCTACCAAAATTTAATCTAATTCATAGCAAAAAGCAGTACATCTCTATTCACGTCGTGTCTGCTCGTTCTGTCTCGCATTCACCGGAGCAGCCTTCTCCCTGCTCATAGATCAAGGCGATAGAGCATTCACACTCTATCTGTGATCAGATGGCCCGGAGCAGTAGGGCCTAACCGCCCTGGTCTACGTGGTTTTGCATTTTATGAAGACCACTAGTGGGTCGGCACAAAGGCCTCGTCTGGGGTGCGTGAGTCCGATAGTCTGCAGGGGGTAGTAGGATGGCTCCCGATCAAGATACGGCTCCATTCGGCTCGCGTTAAAATCCGCATTAATATTTAAATTTAATGTTAGTAAAAGTCGTTGAAGTGGCGGCGGAATGCACTTTAGAGCGGGGCTGCTGAAATTATTTGTCTCACGATTATAAGATCTGTCATAAAAATGAGCGAAAATAATTGCTTAAATGAACTATAGTCGGAAATTCTCGCGATTCACATGCAATTGATTTTTGCAATATACAAAAAATCATTTTTATATTATTTTATTAATTTAACAATATAATTATTATTAAAGAGAATATTTTGCACAGGTTATGCCACTGGTGTCTCGTAAATTATCTCAATCCAGACTGGAATTAACCTTTTCATCCGTTTTCATCAGCGCACTCTCGTTTTCTTTTCAGCCCAAAATGTTCCCCAATTTTGTTTCTATTATGGCGTAAACGACACGGGACCGCGTAAATCACAAAGCTGCGGAAATTTAAAAATTGCCCCGAATTTAATATTAAAAAAAAAATGAAAAGTCCCTAGGGGTTCGGGCAGGTAGTTAAAGAGATTTGGCCGCTCTCACGAACAATACATTGCAATTTGCATAATCGCCCACCTATATACCATACTTCATAGCGGCGCAAATGCGAATACCAAAAGGAAACATCTTCCTCTGTGGGCGGGAGGGGTGGCTACAATAGATTGTTAATAACTTCCAGGAGTGGCGACCCCTGGCAGCGAGCGACCCCTGGGTGTAAACACGCACTGGGGTTAAAAACTGCTCACCGTTTCACGGAGAAAGTCATATTTCAGAGAAATCTGGCGGCCGGGGCGGAGAAAGCAGATCCTTTCAGAATGTACCCCTCAGCAAACGAGTGTCGGTTATGGGTCTTCAGTCGAACCCCTCGCCAACTATGCGAGAGATATTATAAAGAATTTCAATTACGCGAAATTTTAAAATTATTAATATTCCGTATCGCATAAGAATTTCCATGTAAATCCATGATGGACGCGTGTGTATGTATTTTTAGATAGACACGGTCAGCAGTGTCCTTTTCTTTTGAAACTGTATGCTGGATGGAAAAGTTTGGGAACAATGGCGCCATTGTTTCCTAAAAGTTCGCTCGGCTTTTCAATGGCGAGTGAAATGTTTGCCATTCATTTGATCCCCGAGACTGGCTGATATCTCAAGAGCAGATAAAAGAAGAATAAAAAAATATACTTTTTGTACTTTGGATAATTTTATCAATTAATCTTTCGCATGATCTAAACGTATTTCCCAAAAAAATATACTAAAAACTTGCTGAATTTATGAAATTCGTCATTTTAAAATATTTTTTTTTAATAAAAATTATGCTTATTGGTCATATTACTCCTTATAAATTATTTCGTGCACTGCTAAGATTTACGTACGCCGTATAAACTTAAAAAAAAAATGAAACGGCTAAACATATCGACATTCTAACAATTACATTACCTTCAAAGGATGTCTCTGCATTAATTTTTGTTTAAAAATATTATATTTATTCATAAATAAATTCGTAGTAGCGTTTGCCGTGGCCTGTTGGTTAGCCGGTTGCGCGTGCCTGCACGCCGTGGCGTCTAAACGGTTAATAAAAAAACATTAATTGTTTTTAGTCAGTCCTAAAATAGTGACGTGAAGATACATTTGGATTCCGATTAGTTTTTGGTAAGAGAGATAGCTATTTACTATATTTTTGACACCATCATGCAATAGGGTGTTAATAAAAATAAATATCACGGACATAGACGTGAACTTTTGGGGTCTAAATATCAGTATAACCAATTAAGTGCATTTAGCTGATAAGAAAACTTGATTTTATGTATATTCATACATTGAAATTGATAAAATAAATGATTAAAACGAAGGTTGATAAGCGATTGTTGAAAAATCAGTCTCATCGCAAGAAACTTAACCGTTTTCACTCTGGATATTTTTGATCGATTGTCTGTTTTACTATCAATAATTGTATTTTTCGAATATATAAAAAAATATTTGCGTATGTAAAATGAATAAGAAGCATCTATAGGGTTTTAGATTTATTCTGATTTTTTATTTTTGTTTTTATTTATGTAACTACGATGGATGGATGATATAACAAAAAGATTTCAAAGCGTCATTCATCCAAATAGAGATTATAAAGATGCAAGAGGAATGAGTCTCTCACACTAATATTCCCACCAGTCTCAAAACCCGACACTGGTTAAATTAAATAAATTAATTTAAATGCGCCAAACTACTTACATAAATATTTTTATAAAATATAAAATAATGGGCCTCTACCTCGTGACCATTGTTATAAAGAATTTTCTGAGTTCATAGTGTTCGTCGGACACCTATCCGAATATTAACTTAGCGCAGTCGCGGTTAACTTACATTATCGCATGTTATAATATGCATGTTACATGGAAGCCATAACACTGATTAGAGCCATCTTAGCCGTAAAAATGAAGCTTTACTATTAGAATATTACCAATAGTTTGTTAAAAGGATTGTTTGTATTTCTTTTAAACCATATAATAAAATAAATACGTTTTATTTGATCTATTAAGTTCAATTTAATATTATTACTTTTTAAAAATATAAAAATAATAATTTGAAGAGTAAGAATTACAGTATCATAATAACAACAAATACGCCCCGGGATATCACTGTATTTTTTATATACCTGAATCAACAAGACGACAATTAAATGTGACTGCTAAAAGAATTAATATGGTATATCTTAAGTAGTAAGGACATCTTATGATAATTTAAAATTATAAGTATACATGGCGATAGGGGGTAGTCAGCTAGCATTTGAGAAGCTACTGATGGTCGACATCTAATCAGAAACAAGCTGAAGCAGCTCTAATGAACTAATTAATCGAAGGTGAACTGGAGGAGATGTGTCAGAATAAAAAAATGATTTCTCCTTGCGATGTTTCGAGTAATTTAAATTATATTTTCTTATTGGAGAGTACAATTTTATATCATTCATTGTTTTTCTTTATTGCTGTAGTTACATAGATTTATATGGTTAGTTAAATTCTAAAAACTCACTACCGCCGGGGACGAGATTGAAAAATTGTAGTCGGAGAAGTTTTATCTAGATGGGCTCCCTGGGACCTGAGTGACCTGTCACCGTCGCCGGCCAGGTTCAGCACACGTCTAACGAATGTGACTGGTCACGTGACACACTATCTGATAACGGGCGACTGTCCCGTTATGAGGCACGTTATACACGCCGCGACAGGCTAACAAGCAATACAATTTATATTATCATCGGCTGAAATAAAGTGCGCCCGTCAAAGATTAAGCGACCTCTTTAATCGATAACCCTTTCGACGTCGGTATTGTTCGGCGGCGGAGTGGCGTGTCGTTAACGACCGCAGGAACAATGTCCATGTATTACGCCCGATGTAAGATACGTATGTACGCCTTTTCAAAACTGTCCGTGTTAAAAGTTCAATCGAATCCGACCTCGACAAGATGCTGTGTTGCTTTTGACTTGCGACCGCGATGGTGCACCGAACCAGACGGATAGTCAATAAATATATTAAACGATATAGGATTATTTAGAATAATTATAGTGACAACTAATTAATTTGATTAATATCGTAGACTTGTTGACAAATCTAAAATAGTAGCAATGTTTGCAAATCAAGGGGACGTTGCGGTAATCCACGCTAACGGGTTTGATCTTCCCTAATCCTGCATTGGCCAACTGCGTCACTAGGTTTATGACCCGTGAGGGGTGGGATCATCCCTCAAACATTACCAAGTATCGCCACATGAGCTGCATTGATGAATGTCGCGCATATAAATAATATTATAATCATTTGAGTATTTTTAAATTATTGATCGGTAATTTGATTCGGTAGCGTCTGCACTCTTCATTTTGAAGATTTTTCCGTGCGGAACTAATCCGAGCAAGACATACTTGTCTTTCCTTTGTCGATTGAAATTCCGACAATTTGCTCATTTTAAAACTACGTGCGTCCGTCTACGTTCACAAGAAATTCTTATATATAATTTTGTTTTAATCAATTAAATTTAATATGTACTTTTATTTAAATATTATTGTTTTATTTTTATTATTTATATTTTAAATAAAAATAGATTGGAAGGAAATTATAATTTTCTGGATACAAATTTTCATACATCGTAGGGAGGCATGCAAAAAGTTTTCAAGGCCCACCTATCCGTCCCGGCAGTTGAAACTCATCAAAGTTTAATTTCGGCCGATGAGCACAAAGGGCAATTACGTGTCATAAATCGCATTAAGGTCTAATTCCCGCCCCCGGGGATAGCAGAGCAAAGGGCGCCGCGACGCCGACGCCTTGACGACGCGATCAGTCGACCGATCAAAGCGACGCCAGACAGGTGGGAGGGCCGGACAGGGCGTCGCTGGCCAAATTAAATACCGTCCTGTTTGACATATTTCATATTAGATATGCCGGGAGATCAAAGCGCTTCCTGGAATGGCGATAGGTTTTATTTCAGTGCTGTGCAAAGCGGCCAGGATGTGTTTCGGTCGGGACATCACAAGCATTCTCGCTTTTAATAAGCTAGTGGGATGGACCGCGGCTAAGGCGAACTATTTTAAAGCGCTAAGGTGTGTCAAATCAGCAGACGGTCTTCAGCTGAAATAAATTGAAACGTTCTAAGACACATTAATTAAATTAAAATTTTGACGAATGCCTTTGAGGACTTCTGACCCGTCGCCCCCTTTGAAACAAGTTAAAGGTCCATCCACCGCGTCTCATCCCACCGAAACAATACTTGCTACATAAGCAGGTGTCGCCAAAACGGTTCTAATTGTCACCTGAGTCATTATTGAGGTTTGCACCTAGGGGAGAACTTCCTCTACAATTAGTGGCAGACCTGAGGGATGCTACAAAATAATGGCGGTCTGTTGTATTTGCTCAAAAATTTCTACAGAGCACGGAGACTAACGACCAGACATACCCACACCCTAAAGTGGGCCATTAAAACGGACAAACTTTTACGTATCAGTCACAGTTGACACTTGGACCGCGTTTGCATGCGTCTAATGCTGTGCTCAGATATATAAATTGACATCGGTAATGACGCAATCTTGGCGCTCAATCAAATCTGGTGCGTTGTCCACATGCGGCTTCCTGGGACAGAACGGAAATTAAGTCCAGTGTGAAAAATCTAATCAGCGGTCGCAGGGAGTGGATGGTGCTCGAGTCGAGAGGAAAATAAACTAAATGAAAAGCCCTGACCAAAATGAAAAGGATTGCACGTGGCGGGCACGTGTCCCGGGATCGTAGCCCGAGGGGCACAAACACCCCAGGAATTGAATATAACACGTTCAGAGGCATGGGTGGAAAATTGATAATGGGGATTGCTACTCTACTGTGTATTTGATCTTTTAATTTTACATAAAAAAATCAATGAAGTCTAGTATTTTTAGGGGTTTTGTGAAGTTTTAAGAATTCGCTATGAATCGCTTGAATGCAAATAAATTGGTAATATTATATTTGGTATCACAACTCATGTTTCAATTTTTTTTAATCGTTGTATGATTGTCAGTGTAATTACATTGATAATATCCCATAAAATATTATTTACGTTCTTTCAATTAAGACAAAATAATAAAAATTGTTAGATAATACCAAAAATAATTATTTTGTTTTAAAGAATATATTATACATATAAGGCATTATATTTAAAAGTGGTATAACTACATTTACATTGTAAGATGTTTAAACGATCATCCGTCACGGTGGCTTGAAAACAATCGCGTCGTCTATTTGTAATAGAAAATAGACCCCAAGCATTTCATGTTTTAATTTTTTTTTTAATGGATTATTCTAAGAATACAATAAAATATTAGTGATATTCTTCATAATTTGATCGATATTTTGTATTTTTCTACTAATCAATATGACGCGTAAATGATAACGCTCTCGACGATGTCTCGCCGAAGACTGAGCTCTCGCAGCACGTGTCAATCGCACGTTTCATTTGCACTAGCAACGGAAGCGAATATTGTTGTTTTTAATTATTTTTCGCAATTTCGGACAATAAAGGACAATGTTTATTTATAACATTTATTTTTTAGACTTTTTTTATCAAATACAAAAAGTTTGTGACATATAGGATTCATATTAAAAGAGTTTTTCGAAAAAAGTCAAAAATTCTAGGTCCCCATTGGCATGGCTAGGTTAATCGGTTGAGGTTAATTTGATTAATATCACTTTTATTATTAACAAATTATGTAAAATATAATCAATTGCAGTTTAAAATTTAAATTTTAATCATACATACTTTAAATAAAAAATGTGTATACATTTTAATAAACGAAAAGCCATTTATTGAGAATTTATTTCAGTTGTGTTATAATGTAGAAAAACCTATGATGAAAGTGAAATTTATTCGTAAAGATAGCTAATAAAAAATTTAACCATAACTAATTATGGTGAATGAAGTATGTAAGGCAATAAACTTACATCTAATATTTCTCTCTTGTTATTAGTTTTTAAGTTATATATAGTGGTACTGGATCAATTTTTAGGCTTTCCTCGTTTTTATAATAAATTCCGAACTTTATGCGTTTTCTTCTTCTATAAAGATTTTATAAAAAAAATGTGTCTTCATCCGATGTATAATTTTTGAGTTAGTATTTTTTTAAATGTTTAATATTACATTTTCTCTGGATTTGGTTACGCTGCATTTTTTATAAAAGAAAATTAATGCGAGAAAAATATGTTAATTACTTTTAATAAATTCTTTAAAATATTGTACATCATTGACAGTGGTTTTTTTAATATAATATCTAATATATAATTAGTTACGACTTTTTTAGAGTTAGAAACACTTTAAAAAATACGGGCTCATATATTTATTATTGTAAACACATAATATTAGAAAATATATTCTTATAGACGTTATGGAATGAGTTTAGCTGGCTGATAATAATCCTATTGTACCATTTGATAATTTTATTTAACCGGTGATTTTGGCGCTTGCTTTTTGTAATATCCACAAAGGGAAACTGTACAATATTTTTTGAAAAATTTTCTTGGCATAGGACATTCTCCATGATCGGATTAAATAGCCCCGGGCGCTCCAGACGGCTGCGTCCCACAATTGAATTGTAGTGAATGCAATGGAGGGGAGAGATTAAAGAAACCAGAGAGACAAGGCGATGCGGCCAGAAGACATCGATACTTCATGTTCGTTTGAAAATTTTGCACCACCCTTCTTGCGCGGAAGGGAAGGGGCGAAAAATTGGCACCTCCGCCCCTGGCCACGGGCCCGTTTGTTCAGCATGTGAAGTAAACGATTGTCGTTTGCGTCGTTGTTGAAATAAATTTATTTTTCAGCTCAGGGGCATTCTTTTGGCGAGCCAAAGAAACCGGCGGTCCCCTCTAGTCTCGAAATAATATTGTTCGCAGGAATTTGATACTCATTCAATGTATACAAATAAATAATTTAAATTAAATATAAAATTAATTATTATTATTAAAATCGTATTTTCGGGGTATATTTCAAATTAAAGTATTATATATTTGGCAATTATAAAGTTGTTCGATGCGGCGCAAATACTTTTCCGTGTTTACATTCTGCCCGGACCGTGTTTGCCATAGTTTAACCCTTTGTGGCGCGACTTCACAAAGGCATTTGATTTTATTTAATTAACAGGTAGAGGTTCCGGTTTGACTTTTCGTCGTAAATGTCACAGATGATATACGCGGTTGTAATATTGCCTGCTCTGAATAGGTCGGTGCGAGCCCCTAACCCATTACCGAAATTGTACACGTACAGAAAGACAATATTATTGGTATACTGGGGAGTGTTGAAACTTGACGCATAAATCAAAGACCTGAAACGAAATTCGCACTCGAATATAAATTTTCCGATATTTTATTTAGATTCTGATATTTTATAGCCAATTTTTTCGTTCGATTTCGCACGTTCTCTCGCAGAATTTGTGAAAATTCAACATTGAAAATACATACGATCATATATATAGATATTTTATAATAAAATTAAGATTTTATTTCTTATATATAAAATTAATTTGTATTGACAATATGCACTCGTATATGTTAATTTAACCTGTTAAAATTTTCACATGTTTTCTTTTTACATTTACAAAAACTATCATATATAATGGATTTTATTATACTTAGCACTTGTTTTTAAACTGATGAAAATGAAATATATCCCTTAAGAATTTAAAGTACTTTGGTTTGATCAGTCCTTTTCTTTTTATGTATCTTTTACATCATGATGGGAAGCTAATCTATTTTTGCGCCAAAATGTAACTGGAGATGAGAAGAGGGTTCTATATGACAATCTTATATGAAAAACAATTACTTTATTCCGACAAGTAGCTATTTCAATCTTGTGTCCAACACTAGTAAGGAAGGTTTTTTTTATGTAAGATGAGATTTTTCAGCCTCATGTGGCAAAAGTTACTCAGAAAAAATGAGCGAGCTTGTATAGGAACTTTTACCCTCATCCACTCTACACACTCGATTTTGAACAATCAGATTACTTGCTCTTTAGATCGTTAGAACATTGACAAAAAATAGAAATAGTGATGTAGTAGAATAGCACTTTTTTAATTCCATAGAGCGATAGACATAAGTGATGGAGAATGATAAAACGTTTTTCGCAAATAAAGAATAAAATAGGATTTTTTTTCTATAATCTTATTTATATTCCAACGTATATATATTCTAACAAATACATTTATATGTATGTAAGTAATTAATGAGACATTGTAAATTATTTTGTAATAATTTTATGAAAATTGTGTAATTTGGCATATAAGTCAGGGCTGTACTTATGTCAGCGGATTACTTGTAATTATTTTATTAACAACATATGTATATCTTTAGTCAACGAATTTAAAAACTAATTAGGAATTAGCCATTCATTTACATTTGTAGAGGATAAAGGATATTATGTATCATAAATATCTACTTCCGGAAATAACGGTCAAGAAATAAGGAGAAAAAAATAGTCGTTAATGCTATCAATTATATAGAAAACTAATCATAATTCCCAAAAATCAAAAAAAGATTGGATCCCAACAAAGTTTTGCATCTTTCAATGTCATATACGATGTGAAAAATACGGTGTGTCATATACGAGATGAAAGACACATGTGACTACATGTCTTAAGCTTTTCCAGTCCAGGGGCCAGACGTATTGGCCCAAAAGAATTTTTAGCAAACAACTTTAACCAAGTTTATTTTATTTAATTATAAAAAATATGTTTTTATTTGAATCGGATATCAGATCAAAGCTTATAGATGCTTCTTATTAATTTTTCCAATGGATATATCTTTAAATAAATTTGTAAAAAAAATATGAGAGTAACTCATAGATTCGATTAATAGTAGACAGAGTGGAAATGGTTAAAATATGATTGCCCTACTTTCGTTAAAAAAAAATAGCCTGAAGAAGCTCGGTGGTACCGAATAACAGAATGTAAGCTCACGAAACATATAAGTGGTAATAGCGACCTTCTCCATTGTTTAGTTGCCTTGAAACCATAATCGTTTTTTTTTTAAATGAATATACGTGTATCTTATATTTGCTGTATTGCGTCGAACCACCATTTACAAAGCACTTAAACTATTCGCTTGAATAAAAGAGTGCATGCAAGGGCTCTAGACCGTGCCCTTCCTGAAATGAACAATTTCAGTAAACACCTCTTCTGCTCCCCGCACCCGGAGTGAATATTAACGGCTTTTCAGTAGTCAGAGTTTCTTCTCTTCTTTCATCACCCCATTGGCTGGCTCTTGATAACGGCCGCGGCGGGGGGGCGGAGGCCACCCCGCTGTCGAAGTTTTCGGCTGAGTCGAATGTTTGCAGAGAAAACACACGAGGGCCAAATGTGACCGTGTTGTGAGCTGAACATAAGCCAGCTTAAACGAGTTATTCGGCGACGAAACTTTTCGATCTGTACTTAGCACAAGCATATTTAACTGCAAGTAGATGACACAAAGAAAACATAAAGGAGCTACGCCACGGTTGAGGGTAGATGAGGACGAGGAGTGGTGTGGAAGTGCCTGGCTCTCTGGTTTCGCTAAGTTCGCTGGTGTTTTTGCACGTTTGCGTAGTGTGTGGGTAAAACCGTGCATTGGAAATTTCAGTTTAATGTGTTCGTAAAAGCTTCTCAAAATTGTTTTGCAGAAATGTTCGAATACAAAAACAGCGTTACCTAAAAAAGTTTGAGAAACGCTGTTAAAGAGATATTCTTTCTATTATGATTGAAATTTAATTGCTACATGTTGCTACCAATTGCAGTGTCTTTGTCAAAAAAAATAACTCAGTAAGTGTTGATGTAAATCTTCAATTTCGCGCAATCCTTAATTGATTTGCTGCAAATTGTTGAATTAACATCAGAAGGCAATATTGAAATTCGTCGGATTTGGATGTACGTTGCATTATTAACCGTCTGCATTGTCTGTCAGACAATGAAGTCGGAAGTGCACCGTGGCGTGAGGAGAGCTGCAGCAGCTGCGAGAGAGCAGCCTGCTCTACCAAGCAAGCTGCTTACGTATACGCCTAGCTACTTTGAGCATGATGAACATAGCTAAACTGATGGAAGATACGTAAATTTACGTCTGCTTTAAATGCATATTTACTCTACGAATGTCCTTTGCCGTTCATATTATCAATTATCAAAAAAATTAATCTTAGTATCTAAATTAGCCAAAGTAAAAAATACGAATATGTATTTTCTCCGAATACATTGCATAAAAAATATATAAACATATTTTTTATGCAATGTAACATGAACACAATCGTTAAAAATTGCTACGTGTCTGTCTAGTGAAAATAACTACGTCACAGGAAAAATTTATCCAAAGCCCTTATTCACAGACATTCGGTATCCAGTATCCGTCCGACTGCAGCACATGAAACTCAATACCTAATCAAATGATGTCGATAACAATATGAATGACGTATACTGAAAGAAATATGCTTTGAAATTTTTATTATATTTGATCGATGATAGATAATATGTGCAGTCTCTAGTTTATCTGAAATGCGAATCTGAAATGCATTCATTTTTTCCATTAAAATAAAATTGAGATGCGACGTTGGCGGATTTTTTATCCATTCTCTCCCCTCAAATAGTTGATATGAACTCGGTTCGCAGGTATTTGCCGAAGATGTAGATGGCAGGTACACAAAGAGAGAAATAAACACATCTGTCATTCCCACAAACTTTTCCGTGCCACTATTTTCCTCCGAGATGTTTAAGTTTTATTTTCCATTATGTTTTGCCGTCCGATATGAAGAAGACGGTTGGAAATTTCTACTAGAAACGCAACAGGATACCCATAAATCATACGATTAGGTATTTTAAACGGACTTAAACTTATTAATATAATTTATAATTGAATTTAAATAGATAAAATATTATATTTTAAACGAATTATTTATTTTAAGACGATTTCCCGTAATAAAATGTTTTTAATTACGTACGGTGTCACTTTTTCCGTGATCATTATGCCAAGGACAACAGTTTATGTCACAAAGCCAATGACCAATGGCTAAAAAAAAATAACAAAATGGTTAAATGTATCAACTAACATCTGATCCGCTAATTTACGTATGAATATAATAATAATATATACAGCATTTTCTCACTTATGATCCCAAGAACAAACATTTAAAATATTTGTAATTCGCCCACTATCAGAAAAAGTATCCCATGTGACCATGTCAAGAGACCGAGGGACAAATCGACCAATACCATGAAAAAAATCTCAATTGGACTGGACATACAGCTCGCGTAATTGGAAAAAATCAGCATATTTTTTTTATCAATAATAGTTAGGATCTTCGACCAATCATATATCATATTCTTTAGATATATTTTGTATGGTTTATTCATATTTCTTATTTATTTATAATACGAAATGTGGCATTTATATAAAATATAATCATTTTTCTCATATTTAACACGTCGTTTGTGACTAATTTTAAATGAGAAGCGCTGGATTCGTCCTAGGGACGAAATCCACTCTGAATTAAGTCGATTCGAGCTGTGCGGCAAAGAGGCTCACGGCGACCGCAAAACAGACCCGACCCAGAGATTCCCAAATGAAATTAAGAAGAAAGGTAGAGCACGAACTATGTCGTGGATGCAAATGAGGATGTTTTTAAAATATTCATGGCAAGAGTGAGTAGTTTGCCATTAGGTGATGTTCAGGCTTCGGTTAACATGGGCCGCGGTCGGTGGCCGTCCGCTCGTTTGTTATGCTAATTGCGGCGAAATGCCTCAGTTGCCCTGTAGCTGGTGCTGGCCTACTTGCAGCTTCCTGAGAGCGGTACGGCAACGTATCCGTCGTCGGGGGGCATCCCTCATATCTGGGGCTTAATTGAGTGCCGGCCACGGCGGAGGGAACACGTGTTCTCTCAGGTATTATTTAATTAGATCACATCATGTGGTCTCATGGTGTGATCATTAGCTCTTCGGGGGGATATTACATTATCTTGGCTTGTTTCAGAAGATTCGTAGCATAAGACTTTAAAATACATTTACATTTGATGCAAAATAAAAATATTAACCTAGCCGTGCCGATGTGGTACATTTTGGACCCTTAGTTTTTTTATTATTCTCGAATATTTTTTTTTAATATAAATCCTACATGTCACAAATTTTTGTATTTGTCTAAAAGGCTTTAAAGCAGGAGTGAGCAACCCGCGGCCCGCGAGGCCCGCCATACTTCTTCGTGCTGCATTTGACGAAAAGTCAATCTATCAATCACATCAAACACGATTAGAAAGCTGCGTGCAAGTTACTGTGTCGTCTATATTTGCAAATATATACCAATTAATAGCAAAGAAGCAATGCCAAATTTTTCAGTAACCTAGCCGTGCCGATGAGGTATATTTGGAACTCTTAATTCTTACATATTACAAGCTATTTGTATGTGTTTATAAAAGCCCAACAACAATTTATAAATAATCATTGACTTTATTGTCCGCAATTGCGAAAAAAATAAAAACAATAATATTCGCTTCTGTAGCAATGGGGGTGATGTTTTTTTTCGTTTGCATCCTTAACGATGTGCCAAGTGCGAGTAAAACGTATAACAGTGACAAGTGACACGAGAATTTGGGGGTCGGTCTATCGGTGGCGTGTCCTTAGTGTGCGGCTGGACATCATCGGCTGTGCGTGTCATATACACGTCATATTGATTGGTTAAAAAAAAAAAATATAGACTAAATTATGAATTGTATCATAAATAACCATTTTTATTCTTAGAATAATCCATTTTTATAAAATAAGTTAAGATATTGATGGAGATTTCATCATTATCTTGACTTGAAATGTTTGGGGTTTTTTTTTCCTTATAAATATACCCCCTTCAGACGACACAGTTGGTTTCGAGCCACTATGACGGATCGGTTAAAAGAGCAGAATCAGTAAAATATTTGCTTATAACATTTAAATTTTTATATAAACATAAATGTTTGAGAAGAACGTAAAATATGCCTTAAAACGCCTTTTAAATAAAGATCTTATTTATAGTATTTATTCCAATTAGCCAAAAGATAGCAAACAAAAATAACAGATCTTTTGCAAAAAGTAGGGTATCGAATTGATCATCAAGTTGCTGTTGAAAAAATCTCAGGTAATATTTTAATATACAGGAAACCCTCCTATAATACGATATCCAAGAACATGGTTCTGTTATAACACACAAAAAAATAGAATCATTATTTTGTCAAGATTTTCTCAATATCTTGGAAAACAGACCCCCTTCGGACGACGCGGTTTCGAGCCGCCGTGACGGATCGGTTATATAATCTTTTTCCACATATATCGTATTTTTATTAATGAGTGTTTTATTTCTGTATTTTTTTATACTAGGTTTATTTTATTAAGAAAGTGATAATTTAAGATCAGCATTTAGTGTTTGTATTATCATAAGTTTCTTACATGCGGTCCGCACAACATTTTTAAATGTGTAGCCGGCTCGTTGTAAAACAATGTTGCTCACCCCTGCTTTAGAGAATAAATATTATAAATAATAATTGTCCTTTGTTGTCCGGAATTGCGAAAAAAACATATAAACAGCAATATTCGTTTCTGTTGCGACGGGCGCGATGTTTTTTCTCGCTCGCGTCCGGTACGATGTTCCAATTGAGAGTGAAACGTACTAGTTGACACGTGTGCGAGAATTCGGCGGTCGGTCTACCGGCGGCGTGTCCTCTGTCTGCGGCGGGACATCGCTGAGCGGGCTTGTCATTTACGTGTCATATAGATTAATAGAAAAATTCAAAATATCGAAAATGTCAAGATACTAATATAAAATTATCAATATCTTGACTTGAAATACTTAGGGTCTATTTTCTATTATAAATATACCCCCTTCGGACAGTGGTTTTCGAGCCGCCGTGACGGATCGGTTAAGCAAGATTGTCACAGAGTAACTTTTGAGAGTAATCAAGTAAGCTTTCAGCAAACACTTTTAAACGAACAAATGAGCGTTATTGTAGGGCATGATTGCAAAAAATATATATTTTATTTTTATATATTGGATATATTTTCAATTAGGATTTTTGCGAGATTAAGTTCTAAAAATACCCGGAACCATCGGACACACCCATACACTCGGTCAAAATACATTATATGCAGTATATATTGGTGCGGTAATTCAAAATACGACATCATTTTGATGAAAGGACGTCCTCTCCGGGGATAAAAATAGGAAAGGACGGATTGACCGAACTCAAGCCATTGAATTGCCCCTAATGGCGGACATATCTCCACTATTTGATCTGTCCACCGATGTGAATAGCCTCTTTGACCCAATCTTTTTCCCGTATACCCACAAACGCGACTCATTGTCCAATATGTACATATATATATATAAATGTGTATGAAAAATATACGGCAATTTTTTAGCAAAATATAGTGATGACACTTCACGCGTTCCAAAACGTTTTCTAATATTTTTGTTATTTGTTTTTTTTTTATTATTTTTATTGCCTGTTTTCACTCAATTGCGGCCAGGTGGCGAACATTTTCGGAGGGACAATAGATAGCAATGGCTCATTTGAACCACCCCGTTTCGACCCCCGTCAACCGGCGGGACCCTCGGTCCCTCATTCTTTGGAAAATTCACAAAAATGCACCCCGCTGTTAAATTTACGATATGTCGATTGCAGCGCCGCCGCCGCCACGGCCGCCACACAACAGTAAACAATTTTCGCACCCTGCGCCATTTTCCGCAGTTGCGAAAATTTATCGGGAAAATCTAATTCCCGAAATCAATTTCAATCTATTGGCCGGATCGTCATGTAGTTGACATGGTTCTGGTCGACGCGTTCGGTATTGATTTTCATTGGAATGATTTGTGACAAAGGCCGTTGGGACATTGTTGGAGGCAAGGCAGCATTCACTGATTGATTTCACCGTCTAGCAGTTTCAAGACCTCGGATTAGCCTGCAATTATCGCGTTTCATTAAATTTTGCAATTATTTTCCGTCCTATGTATATTGTATGCATTTTTTTTTATAAATTGCGTACGTTTACAACAAGATAAAACACACAAATATTATGTTTACAAATTATATAATAAATTATTAATCAATTTTCCTATAAAATGTTCTCATTTGGTAGTTAATAATTTATTCAATTCTCTAAGTTTTGAATGAAAAAAGATTCCCATAACTTAAGACCCACATGATTTTTGCACGGGTTCGTCAGAAATTGTCTGATACATCATTTATTAGGTCTTTCTGGTTCTTATCGATGGTTAAACAGAGCCGTTTTATGTCTTGAAGGTAACATGGGTATTATTTCGATAATGCAAGTTAATCACGACTGAGCTAAGTAAGTACTCGGGTAGGTGTCAGACTAAAACTATGAATTCAGGTAATTCTTTACACTGGCCAGGGGAGGGGTATGTAAGTGGTAGTGACTCATTACTTCCGTATGTTTTATAAAAATATTTATGTAGGTAATTTGACGCTTGAAATTAATTAATTAAATGCCATCTATTCTGGGTTGAATAAACAATTATATAAAAAAAAACAAATAATAATAAAACCAAAATTAGTCAGTATCATAATTTGACACTGGGGTGAGAGTGAGAATCTAATTATCCTTGCATTTTTAGAATCTTTATCAAATATTTATATGGATGAATGGCGCTTTGAAATCTTTTTGTTATGCCATTCATCCATGGTAGTCAATTAAATAAATAAAAAAAATAGCTCTAATTACTAGAGAATTTCCGAGAGCACCTATTCTCACATTTGGCGGGAAAAAAAGCACACGCGAACGCGAAGTCGATGGTAGTGAGCTAGCGCCCATAAGGGTAACCCGCACAGTACAAGGGAATTATGTTAATTATGTAATACAAACTTCCTCATTTAGAGATCTTAAAAAAATCTTCTGAATTTTCTTTGGTCTGAGGGAGTTCGAGGCGTCAAATGGTGCCCATATGATGGAACCTGATTCGAGCAAACTCCGAACCTATGTGTATAGCACAAAGCCTAATATTCTTGATTATCTTATATCTGTAAGGTTTTTGCGATATTTATTTTTCCAAGCACAGGGTCCAAAGGTTACAGTTCAATAGTACGGTTTGGGGGAGGGGGGCTAAGCTTATTTTATATATTTTTTTTAATTTTGATTTACGTGATTTCAGGTGTACCCTTTTGTAACAAAACTGTAGAAGTGGTACGCAACGGGGTTCTACTGTATTATTATATTTGTATACAGTTGCGTTATAAACATATTGATATATTATATATTTTACCAAAAACTTTCGAAGCATATACAACTCATTTAAACCGATGTATTCACTCTTATATCATCATCATTTGGCAGCCACAAGGCTCTCACTAGCTGAGGGCATGGGCCTTACCAAACTCTCGCATGGAGTCGAGGCCAAAGGAACCTGAGTCACACACGTGACGTGAGGGCTCCCCTTTCGTATCCATACCGCGGGGATCCGAGCCGTCTTGGTTATGCGGTTTTTTGTAAAGAGTTTCCCTCTCTTGGCCATTGCTGGCATTGGTCGTACATCTTCTACCATGTTGCTATATCAATGCTATATCTATTTTGGTAAAAAACACGTCTCTTAATGACAATAGTCCAAAAGTTAGGATGCTAGTAATTGATAATTGAATTATTATACTAATAGTAATATTCCAATACTAGTATTTTTTATTAATTAATAAAAAAAATAGTAGATTTAATTGTAAAAGAGTTTTTTTTGCCATTGATTTGGATTGAAAGTACGTCCCCTCGTTTCCCTGTACATGGGAGTGTCGCACTTTCGGTCCACCCCATATATACGGGGCGTCCAAATTAATTTGCCAAGCTCAAATGGGTAAACACGCCAACCTCTCCACCATCCGCACGTTTTATGATCAGTGATTTATACGAAACGAATTCAAGATGAGTCCCTCTTTGTTTAGGGACCCGGCGATATACTGCGTTCATTTTAAAAAAATAACAATAAATATCATAACACCCCGAAAATAATCTATTAATATACGTTATCTCCAAATGAATCGAGTATACGTTTTCAACCCACGGGCTACCATCTGTATAACGTTATTGTTTCACTGCAGCCAGTAGATAAGTGCATCAATCATACGATTCCAGAGGCATGCAGCGGATGAGCCATTCATCTTTAATTCTCCATCTCTACACTCATCGACCCTATCATAGTAGGTTTGGTGGCACAATCAGGGTCTGATCCGATAACGGGGTGGGAGGCGGGACATCAACCATGTATCAACCGTCACTGCCGTTTAATTCAATTAATTCGTGCAACCCTCGTGCGACCAGAAGCAAACAAAACGTTCTTCATTTGTTGGATAATTTAAATGAACGTTCGGAAATACGTATATCCATACGTATTCTGCTTTATAATCTTCTCAATCTTCAATTAATCGAGTCCAAATCTGACGCGTTACAACGGATAAGTGGTAGGTCTATGAAACCGTATCGATCAATTACTAGATGGCCGCTTGTAAATGGCCGAGTGGTTGTCAAACCCCGGATGTTGCACGCTCCCGAGGGATAGGTGGCATTGGGTAGGAGGTAGACCTTCGGGACCATTGTCACGCGGACCTCGTCTGACAGATGTCCGTGTTTGAACGATGGACTCGCTGTGTCAATAATATTAACCACATCGTACGATTTTGGCACGATGTAGTGTCTGTTGCTAGATTAATTGGAGTGTTCGGTATAGCGAGTATATTTCTGGTGTGACTATTGTTGAATCCGAAAATAATTTAATTAAAATTAATTTCCTATCGCATTCGTATTCAAAGTTATGCGGTGTATGATTATTTCATGAACATTTTTAGGTTGCTGTTCATACTTAGGTATACTATATATGAACGGCATGTTGTTTAAGTAGGATTATATTATTGGCATAACGAAAGATATCGTCCAAGATTCAGATAACGGCAGTAAAGATGAAGTATTATGGCCAAACCGTAAAAATAATTCCACACGATAGGCTAAAAAAAACATGGATTTTCTAATGACATGATTTCTGACCGATCTTTAAAATTACAACGCAAGATTATAAAATGCATATCCATGGCATCTGCTCAAAAATGGCAAAATCACCTTCGCAAAGGTAATATAATTTAAAAAAAAAAAGTTTAGTATATTTTTTTTTATATTTAAAAATATAATTCTTTTTTATTTGATTCTTATCTCTATTAGGCTATTAAATTAATATGTGAAAATTGTCTAGTGATTCGTTGGAAGTCTCGGTCGTTGAATCGTCTGTCGCTTGCCGAAACTTTTTAATCGCCTGTAAACATTTACAACGTTTTGTTCTTTTCAAATATTTTTTTTTTGTTAGATACTTGGGCAAATGCGGAAAGTGCATAAAAAGTCATTTATTCGAAATATTTTATGGCTTTTTTTACAAGGAGTATGTTTATTTGTGACTTTCCTAATCTATCCCAGTGACCCAACGGCTAATGAGCTTGAAATTTCAAACAAACAGATATTCTATATATTTTTTATATCAACAATTCAATAGTCAATGTTCAAACTATGTTTAATAACATATTTAATTCGGCCCGTTTCCAAAAAGTTGGGTGATCCCTGCTATAAGATATAAATATTTTTTTGCATTTACTATCCAGAAATGTTAAAATTTATTTTCGGCTCATAAAATCTAAACTCTCTTATTAATCAAGATATTGTGATTAATAAGAGAGTTATGATTTTTTTTTTGTAAAAAACGACGTTTCACCAATTTCGACGAATGCGCCCCGCCCCAGCGCATGTTTGACCGCGATTCGTATGCAATGTGTTAATGTGTTAAACACTTAAATATATTAATTTTAGCGATTTTTATTTAATTAAACTTGAGTTTTTTGCAGTATAATTTTTTTTTAATAAAGAAGACGAAAGGCCGTCAAAAATACTTGGATGCTGTGTATAGTGTTTTTTTCCGGATTTGGTTATTTAATATTTAAAGTTTGATCAAGTTCAAGAAATAAAAGCATAAGTGACACAATCTCAAAAAATATTAAGTCTACTATTTATAGGGTTATTTTTAAGGCATTTTACTAATCGATCTTAAATCGAAATATTACGATCGGTGGTAAATGTTATATAAGTCATTAATGTGAAAACTCGCCTACTTCTGTCATATAATACCATAACAAATTCTGAAGCTCATACTTCAGGGTAATATGCAAGAAATAAGATACGGAATACCAAGAACGTCATGACTGAAAAACCTACGGCAATGATTTAGTAAAAGTACTCCATCATTGTTTTTTTCTGAAACACAGTGATTTTTTTTTTTAACTACCTCTTTACTTATTAAGACATTTATTTTTGAAATATCTAAGACTTAGCATTTATCAATTTCATATTAAAAACAGAAAGAACACAAATAGGTATATTTTTCATTATTTATTATAGCAATTTCATATACAAAACTTTTACTATTTTTAAAGTATAGAATTCTTTAAATAAAAAAATATTAAACAAATTCGATTACAGCCACTTCCCTCCGAATTTCTAAAGATGAAAAATTTAAATCTTATAATCCACAACGGTGTGATATATTTTACAACATTCAGCCACATTTAAAACAACAGGACACACTTCAATGTTTATTCGATTGTTACACAACATCTATAAATACAAAGATATCAAAACAAAACAGATGCTAATGAGATTTGTGTGTTTATTATTTTCGGTAGATATTAGTTAAACTTTACTATTATACCAATACTTTTTTTTACACATGAATAAAGTTGCTACAAGTGTTACAAGTAGTACATTTTGATTAAATTTTGATGCAATTGGTTGACTCTAGTTTAGAATCTTTTGGATCTTACTGTTGTTAAATTAAGTCGACTTGGCCATCCAAGACCACAAAATCATTCGCGCAACAGGTGTCACCAGTCTTCAGCTGAAAGCTCCGAACGCTGGACATCATCCTAGTCCAATAATGACTCGCCGGCAGTTAAATGATATAACGGCCACTCCAATTAACTCGGTCGGTATTTGGGCGATCGTAAAGCTGTCTACAGCCATTCGAACTGGCCATAAATCGCAAAGCCTAGCAACCAATTAAAAATAACGCCATCCACACGCAACAAGCCTCAGATGAAATATATTTGATAAGGGCCCGAGCTGCGCTGATCGATATCGCCATCGGCTCCAGCCCCGCTTGTACCGAAACGTGGATATTGGCTGACGTGTTACTGGCTATTTGAGCTTCCTTCCGCTATGGCTCTGTGTGCAAGCACACAATATTTTACGAATAGAAATGATTGAATTACTGATGGAAATGTGGAGAGAAAGCTCTCGAAAGTACGATTTTTTCTTTTGATTCGCGAATATTAGCGCGATAATGCATACTGGTCACGAAGCCCATCAATTCAAATAAGTTAGGTTGAATTATGATAAATTGACTACATCTGTTAAATAAATATCAGGTTCATCAATAAATTTTAGCGTATAAATAGTATTCTTGAATTCGTAAATGTCAATAAACTAAAAAAATAATTGAATTACAATGATTTTGAGTATACATTAAACTCATTTTTTAGCTACTTCCTTTTTAATTAATGTTCATCCCTTCGTGTGACAGTTGCAACGAGCCAGACATAAAAAAATGTACAGAGTTTCCCTGTCGCTTATCGTGCAAAGTTTTGCACACATTGTCCTTTTAGTCTGGCGCCCGTTTGTTTCGCGTCCTTTGTCCCGCAGGACGTGTCCTTTTCACAAGGTACCATTAGTGATACGAGCAATCAGTCTGGAGTCATCGAATGCCTGAACGTCATCCTGTTTAACAATGGATTTACAAGAATTGCCGAAAGATGTGTGTGATTTCAAAGAGGAAAAGAAGCTATATTATTTTATAAATTGTTCTAATCAGTGATTCTATAATGGAAGTGTCTTTTTATATAATAAAAATTGAAAATTATAATGAATATATCATTATTTATTTATGCAAATATAAATTGTACAATAAAAAAATCGGTATATAAACTTAATACTTTTAGGCATGATTAATTAAATTATTTCTAATAAAAAGTTATGGTTATATAATATAAGAATATCCCACTAAGGATGTTATAACTATCAAATTCCAGCAATTCATGGTCTTGCGTGTACCATCAGATGTAGAAGTTGTAGCTGATTTAAAAAATAAAAAAATATTTAATTTTAAATACATTTTTAAGATATATAAGTAAGAATTACATTTTGCAATTTATTGTGTATTTCTACTACGTAGATGTATTAATTGTATAGATATATATTAAAAATTATCGTTGGTACGAAAGAAATACCTGGGACTTCAGTTGTTGTACTTAAAGATCCACCAGGGGTTGTAATGTTAAAAAAACGTCTTTAAATTTAGTATTATGATTAATATAAATTCCTGCAATTTGTGTTGCATTTAAAAGACTCACCAGTACTTATACAACTATAGATTTTAATAAAATAATAATTTCATACAGATAACCAAACAAAGCCAATACCTGTAGTGCCTGCTGCAGTTGTTGTAGCGGCAGTTGTAGACGCAGCTGTAATTTTTAAAAATTATTAAACTTGTAAAGTTATTAAATCAGTTAATTTTAACGCTGAATAGATAAGTTAAATTAATATGCTGTATTCTTTACATATATCATACAAATAATCAAATTAAATAAATACCTGTAGTTGCTGTTTCAGTTGTACCGGGAGCTGTAATTTTTATTAGTTATTATATTAATTAATTTTAATGTTTCCAAATTAAATATAAAAAAACGAATAAAATAATACTTGTAGAATCTATTACAACCATTATATTTTTGAAAGTGTAATATTTAAAAATAGGATTAAAGTTGCTTTATTTTTTAAATACATCATACAAGTAACCAAATGAAACAAATACCTGTAACATTTGCTGCAGTTGCAGTTGTACCGGCAGTTGTATTGGCAGCTGTAGCTGTAATTTTTATTAGTTATTATATCAGTTAGTTTTAATGTTTCCAAATTAAATATAAAAAAACGAATAAAATAATACTTGTAGAATCTATTACAACCATTATATTTTTGAAAGTGTAATATTTAAAAATAGGATTAAAGTTGCTTTATTTTTTAAATATATCATACAAGTAACCAAATGAAACAAATACCTGTAACATTTGCTGCAGTTGCAGTTGTACCGGCAGTTGTATTGGCAGCTGTAGCTGTAATTTTTATTAGTTATTATATCAGTTATTTTTTAATGTTTCCAAATTAAATATAAAAAAGCGAATAAAACAATACTAGGAATCTATTACAACCATTATATTTTTTGAAAGTAATATTTAAAATAGGATTAAAGTTGCTTTATTTTTAAATATATCACATAAGTAACTAAAATGAAACAAAATACCTGTAACATTTGCTAGAGTTGCAGGTGTACTGACAGTTGTATTGGCACCTGTATCTGTAATTTTTATTAGTTATTATATCAGTTAGTTTTAATGTTTCCAAATTAAATATAAAAAAGCGAATAAAATAATATTCGTGGAATCTATTACAACTAGTATATTTTTGAAAGTGTAATATTTAAAAATAGGATTAAAGTTGCTTTATTTTTTAAATACATCATACAAGTAATCAAATTAAACAAATACCTGTAACATTTGCTGGAGTTGCAGTTGTACCGGCAGTTGTATTGGCAGCTGTAGCTGTAATTTTTATTAGTTATTATATCAGTTAGTTTTAATGTTTCCAAATTACATATATAAAAAAGCGAATTAAATAATACTTGTGGAATCTATTACAACTATTATATTTTTGAAAGAGTAATTTTTAAAAATAGGATTAAAGTTGCTTTATTTTTTAAATACATCATACAAGTAACCAAATGAAACAAATACCTGTAACATTTGCTGCAGTTGCAGTTGTACCGGCAGTTGTATTGGCAGCTGTAGCTGTAATTTTTATTAGTTATTATATCTGATAGTTTTAATGTTTCCAAATTAAATATAAAAAAGCGAATAAAATAATATTCGTGGAATCTATTACAACTAGTATATTTTTGAAAGTGTAATGTTTAAAAATAGGATTAAAGTTGCTTTATTTTTTAAATACATCATACAAGTAATCAAATTAAACAAATACCTGTAACATTTGCTAGAGTTGCAGGTGTACTGACAGTTGTATTGGCAGCTGTATCTGTAATTTTTATTAGTTATTATATCAGTAGTTTTAATGTTTCCAAATTAAATATAAAAAAGCGAATAAAATAATATTCGTGGAATCTATTACAACTAGTATATTTTTGAAAGTGTAATATTTAAAAATAGGATTAAAATTGCTTTATTTTTTAAATATATCATACAAGTAACCAAATGAAACAAATACCTGTAACATTTGCTAGAGTTGCAGGTGTACTGACAGTTGTATTGGCAGCTGTATCTGTAATTTTTATTAGTTATTATATCAGTTAGTTTTAATGTTTCCAAATTAAATATAAAAAAGCGAATAAAATAATCCTTGTGGAATCTATTACAACTATTATATTTTAGAAAGTGTAATATTTAAAAATAGGATTAAAGTTGCTTTATTTTTTTTTAAAATACATCATACAAGTAATCAATTCAAACAAATACCTGTAACATTTGCTAGAGTTGCAGGTGTACCTGACAGCTTGTATTGGCAGCTGTATCTTACTTTATTAGTTATTATATCAGTTAGTTTTAATGTTTCCAAATTAAATATAAAAGCGAATAAAATAATATTCAGGAATCTACTACAACTAGTATATTTTGGAAAGTGTAATATTTTAAAAATAGGAATAAAGTTGCTTTATTTTTTAAATACATCATACAAGTAATCAAATTAAACAAATACCTGTAACATTTGCTGGAGTTGGCAGTTGTACCGGCAGTTGTATTGGCAGCTGTAGCTGTAATTTTTATTAGTTATTTTATCAGTTAATTTTGCTGTTTTTAAATATTATATAAAAAAATGATTTAAATTATACTCGTGGAATCTATTACAACTGTTGATATTTCTACGAAAAACGAATAAATGTAAAACAATATAATTAAGACAGAATTCGGAACAGGTTAATCATATGTGGGCTGTAAATTTATAAAGCCGTGTTAAACAATTCAACATTCTAACTATTTTTTATTTAAAAAAAAAATAATAAGAAATAACAGAAATAGAATAAAAATTGTGCTAAATCAGAGGAAATATAAAAATTATAAAAAGCTTTCCTAACAAAACAGCGACGAAATCTTTATTTTCTTTTATCTTTTATAATTTAAGAACAAAAGGAAAGAAGAGAAGCAAGCTAAAAGTTGTTAAGATTTTGATGATGTAAAGTTATTTAATGCTAAGTTAAAAATGATTTTACTAAATCGGAAAACAAGGGATCCAAGTTTTGTTATTTATGTTATCTTATTTTGAATAAAATTGCTATATTATTTGAAAATCATACAAATAACCAAATGAAACAAATACCTGTAATGATCTCTGTAGTTATATTTGTACTGGAAGCTGTATTTTTTTTAGTTAATATTAATGTTGTAAAATATAAAATGAAAATGACGATAATGACGACGGGTGTAAGATTAAAAAATACTGGTTTCGAAAAATATCAAACATATAACTAAATGAAATAAATACCTGAAGTGCTCCCTGTATCAGTATTATTAGTACCTGTAATAGATTATATAATTTTTTATTCACTTGAACAACATTTGATAAATTTATTTAAATTATTATTATTTAGTATTATCTGATTTAAATAAATTTCACACACAAATCAATTGATTTCTCAATTTATTAACTTTTTTTGTTTTATTTTACTAAATATTATGCTACATATTTGTTAATTTAACTAAAATACCCACCCTGTGGTTTAACATCTTGATATGTAGAAAATAATATTGTCGCGAAAATTAAAATGGATATATATTTTCTTGTGTAGCACATTTTGCTCTTGCTAACGAACTAATGTAAAAAATTGCAAATTTCTTATCTTATAGGTACATGTAGAAGTACTTATGTACACATTTGATTAAACAAAAAATTTATTGCTCACATATTACACTAATTATTTTATAAATAGCTTATGTCGAAAGTACGAAAAACTCTTGCATTTTTTTCGTTTGTCTTTATATATCAAATTGACAATACCGATATGGTATTGTCAATTTTATCTTTTATACTGATATTAATATATAAATATTCCATATACTTTTATGGAATATTTATATATTAATAAATTATTCCATATACTTTTTTTTTAATATATTATTTTTTGTCTAATATACTTTAAATGAACGTTTCAAAATTGTGTATGTTGCATTTTTGTTATTAGAACCTGGTGGGAACAACCGGTCACATTTCACATTACGATCACGTGTCTGATTCTTTCCCTTGTTTATCCTTTGTGCATTTCGTGTCCGATACCATTGTTTTGTGTTAGTGCAGTTGGGACCTAAAGCTGGATCCGGGTTGATACAACATCCGGGTATTTAATCGCCGGTAGAGCCTCGCATCAGCGTCCCGACGCTTACGTCATGTCTGCATAATCGTGATGAGAATATTTTTTCGGGGTTTAAATAAATTCAAAAAATATTTAATTATAAATATAAATAATAAATTAAATTAAAATGAACAGTTTCAGTAAATAGCGTGTATCAAAGCACACCAGTCGGCATTTATACGTGGCATTCATTACAACATCAAAAGACAATTATCAGCCGTGTGTCCCGCACCTTGTAAACACATGTAATTATGGGGTCGAGTAAAAACCAACCATTATTATGTTACTGCTGAACAAAGAGGGTTAAACGTTGGTCTCATGCACAACGCCACTATGCTTTCAACAATTATAATGAATTTTCATTTGATAAATAGCCGTCGCAATAAATTGCCACGATTGACCAATATGGTGACATTTGGGAAAACAGTTTGATTGCCCATAAAATGTTGGATCTCAATTGGTCACGATGGTTTAGTGTGGATGTGGGGGTATCAAACTGTATCCGATTATTGATTGGCGGGTAAGTGGAACATTTAACTTCTTGACCTCGTGGATTGTATATCAGTTTCGGTGAATATCGATGAAATAATATTTTTTTCAATGTGATATAAGATTTTTTTATAACTTTTTTCTTCCATCTATGGTTGGGGTACGATTTTATTTTAAAAAAAATGTTTGTATATTTAAAGGATGGCAGATTACTTCCTTTTACTATAAAGATTTAGAATTTTGAAAAATCCAGTTGTGAATTTGCTAGAATTTGCTATTAGGGCCTATATGCTTTCATAGATTTTTTTATAATTTTGGAAGTGTCTCCGTATTTCGCAGTGATGAATAAATATTCGAAACTAATAGGTAGGGTGTGGTTTTATATGATTGCTCTGGCCAAAGCATGGCTTGATTATCACTCCATCAAAAGGGTTATTCAAGCATCAGACTGTGTAATTTGGAAAGGGCTGATGCTACGTATAATAAACACGAAGGGGTCCAATATGCTGTTTTGATATTACCAAACGTGTACAGAACACTATGTAATTTTCAGTAAAAGCCGTGTACTGATGAGCCATATGCGTCCTCATTTCTTTTCTATTTAATTTAATCCGTTTCTTCTGTCGATCCGCGATAATGAAGGGAGTGAATCAGCCGAATGCAAATGCACTATTCGGTGTGCATGACGAACAGCGTAAGCGTAAACGGATAATCGTTGAATGGAATCGGGGCCATTAGGAGAATTTATTGAACTCAAAAACGCGATGTCGAGCCCCGGTGGATAGTCCTAGTGTGGCTAATGATCGATATCGCTCTTACTTTTTTAGATATCTGCGATTTTTGGCCCCCTAATGTTGAACCGCGCCCAAAAAACGAAAGCTTTTCTATTTTAATTCGAGTAAAATACTGAATATATTACCATTTCATTCACTCCGTCTTATTGTGGTACTTAGAAACCTCTATATTCGGCATCAATCTGCTTATTAAAAACCAATGTATTATTATATAAAATCTGATAAATATAGACACAATTTTTGCATGCCAAACAACCAAAGTTTATTTAATCCAGATCTGTAAAAATGAAAGAATTTTCATAAAGTCATTTGGCGTTCGACCTTCATTTAAAAAAATGGATTATCAAAAATATAAGCTGGAAAGCTTTCTTCAGTTTAAAAAAAAATAATGCAATGCAATGCAGAAGGCAACGAGAAACCACTGCACTATATATTCCCATGAAAACCATGTCTATGGTCTGCTATGAGGGGAATTATGCACATGATTACGATCCTCAGAAATGAGGGAAAGTGGATTAATAGTTTATATAAAAAAATATATTTAATTGCTTCGCATCTTATTACCGTTGAATACATGTTTAACCACAAGCTAACGTCTCATTAGACTAGTGTTTAAGTGGTTTAACTTAGCCGTGCCTTATCATAATTAAAACACCAAGTTTTTTATTTTCTCTAAAAAAGTCTAAAGAATAAATATTATAAATATATTGACATTTACCGTCCGTAATTACAAAAAAAATGTTTTTTCTCGCTAGCATCTGGTAAGATGTGCCAAGTGCGAGTGAAACGTGTACTAGTGACACATGCCGCGAAAATTTGGCGGTAGATCTACTTGCGGCGTGCCCTCGATTAGTCATTTTGATTAGTTGAAAAATTCGAAATATCGACCAAATTTTGAAGCATAACATGAATAATTAGTTTTATTCTTTTTAAAAAGATATTGATATTTTTGAAGATTTCATTAATATTTTCACTTGAAATGCTTAGCTATTTTTCATTATAAATATATACCCCCTTCAGACGACGCGGTAAGATATCATAATGGTATCAAAGTTATCGGCATGGACGCTCATAGACTTTAAAAAAGCGTTTGATAAAGTCGATCAGGCTAGACTCACTTTGAAACTAAATAGTTTTGGGTTTTCGGATAATCTAGTACGTTTCTTCTCGAGTTACCTTACAGAGAGGAAACAATATGTGACATAAGACTCCCAAACGTCGTATGCTTACTATACACCTTCCGGCATTTCACAGGGATCAAATTTAGGTCCTTTATTATTTGTCTCATTTATAAATGATATTCATCGGGTCCTTCAATGTATATTTTCAATTTTTGCAGACGATTTAAAAATATTTAGATATATTACTTCAGTGGAAGATGCCCTTTCGTTGTAGCTGGACATTGATTCTTTGCACGATTGGTCAATATCAAATCGTCTTCCATTAAGTATTGGAAAATGTCAAACAATGAAATTTTCTAGATTAAAGGAGCTCATCATCTTTATTTATAGACTTGGGAACGTAATTCTTCGTCACGTTACACACATTACGATCATCAAGAATGTTGGACTTCGTCGTGAGATGTTCTTATTAGATACGTAGCACCATAGTCATACGAGTGCTATACGAAGCATTGGTTCGAAGCTTTCTCGAATCAGATTTCATTATATGGGGTGCCTTATGACGCCTCGAATTTCCTCAGATTAAAGAAGATACAGAAGAAATTTCTTAGGTATCTCTACATGAGGGAGTTTGGATTCTACCCAAGTTTTTACCCTAGTGCATGGGTGCAGGGCTACTTGGGGTATGTATCCCTCGAAAAAAGAGGGTCGATTTACTTGGCAAAGCACTTCTTCAAGCTGTTGGTAGGCGCAGCACCTAGCACCCTTGTACTATGCGAGTTGCCCTTATATGCCACCTCACTACCATCGAGCTCGTTCGCGTGTGCTTTTTCTTCCGCCAAATGCGAGGACAGGTGCTCTCAAAGACTCTCCGGTAACCAGAGCTATTACTTTGCTTAACCACTTGGCGGAATATGTAGATTTATTTGATGTCAAATATCGCCATTTCGTTGATATTTTGTATGAGATTTTATAATTTCATATAACGACCAACTAATGACAGTTTTTTTAACATATAATATTTTTTTTTAATTTTATCCCTGTATAAGTTTTTTTCTTTATTTCAATATTTTTTTTTGTTGATTTTTTACATTTATACTTTAATACATTTCTTATCTTTATTTTATATTTTAAATTATGTATTTTTTTTGACTATACTACTATGTTTTTATGGCGTGATTGGCGACCTGAGTTATTCTGTAATGCCAATCACGCATTGTCTTTAAAAAAATATAAATAAATAAACGAAATAAATAATTATAAATGATATTCATGATCTATTTGTCAAAATAACTATATTTAAATTAGCTAAATCAATTCAGTGAATATTACGTATTCTTCAATTAATACATTCTCTGCAGTTATTGTATTACCATAATGCCATATGGCAGACACCAGATGCTTCTTATAGGAAAAAATACGATTTACGAACATCACGTACGAATCTCATCCAGAGGCCAGAAACAAGGGCGAGCGTGTTCAGCAAGTATTAAAGAAGTACATGACGATAATTTAGCATTGTACCGGATGTGTCTAAGGTTTGATTCATCGACGATAAGGCCACCGGAACCGAGGCGATAAAGGGCGTTAACTAGCTGAGAACCTTCGAGAATGTAAAATAAATTAACGATGCTAAAAATTGCATGATTTAATACAAGCCCACTGTACTAAAGCAGAGTGCCCAATCAATTATCCTTGTTTTAGGAAAAGCTACCGCAGACCGGTTGTAAAGTACGTTTAGACTGATCCCGGATTATGACTATAATCGATACGGACCATTTCAATGTTCACGTTTCATTGCCGTTTTCGCAATTAATATCGATGCTTATCAATTTAATTAGAAATATACGCAGTTAGAAGTAGATGCAATTAGTTTTGAAATATATAATATTATATTAATTATTTATATACTACCCCATAATTATTAAAATCTCCCGAAACCTCTGCACACAACAATGGTGGATGGGGTGAATTTGACTTAGCGTTTTCTCCCGGAAACATATTCGCGATGATTGAAATCACAATAATGATTTGTATCTTGGCAAAATAATTATTCGATACATTTTGTATAGGAGAGAGTGCTTTTTTTCAAAAGCGCAGAGGGTGGTTTTGATATAACAAGGGAGTGCTGATTGCTCGGGGTTTACCCCGTACGGATTACAAAAGTACAACCCCCCCCCTCTTTTTGCAGATATTTGCAATCAGATCTAAAATATGGATAAAAAAATATCGGCATTATTATACACGTGCATAACAATATATTAGATGAATACGATTAAATTAAACTATCACAGAATGCAATTATTTTATGGAATAAATTCCATTAATTAATCCCTGTAAACTCAATTATGAAGACAACATTTAATATTTATTTATTCATAGAATTTTCATCGTCTGCCAAACAACGCATTGTTAAATTTGTTCATCATAGTGTCAAAGCGCTATTGTGTATTTTTTTCTAAAATAAATAACTCGCATATTTGTTGACAATCGCTATGAGAAAGCTTGCAGATGCAATGGTATTATATTTTTCATGGATTCTGTTAAGGATGAGGCTTATTTTTAATGGCTTTTCTGATGCTCTCTTCTTCCAATTGAATGGCACGATTTTTAAATGTGAATATTGTGGGTCGGCGAGCCATCTCGTTGCCTTCTCGCGGTTGAATCCCTCACAATGCGGCCAGATTAATAATCGCTTGTGCATTCGAGCATTGGCGGAAAACTTACCGGAAAATGAAGCGGATGGTGTGGTTACTCAACATGGTATGTGTGCTCAGTTATAGCAAGTGAAACCCCGTGGTTTCGACGCCGGAAAATGGCTCGAAAGTGAAGCCCCGCGAGTAGCGACCGAAGAAAATTGCTTTTAGTAAGGTCAACGCAGTTGTGCCTGAATACCATATAATGGATATGTACATACATATCTGTAAATCTTAAATAATAACACGATTTTTATTTATTTTATCGTAAATTTTAATTATTTATTTTTGCAGATTATATTAGGCGAAAAGTAATTATTTTTTTAGAGCTCAATAATTTTAATATTCAATTCGATAATTTAAAGTAAAATAAGAGTCTAACTTCTCCTCCATCCGTCCGATTACGGCTGGAGTCCTTCAAGGTGTGATTGGCGAACTGGGCCATTCTGTAATGCCAATCACGCATTGTCTTTAAATAAAAAATAAAAAAAATACCCTCTCACGCCGATGACACTGCCATAATTAGACGCAGTAGAAGCCCCAATCTCATATATAAAACATTGCAAATATACTTAAACAAAGCTTAATTCAAATTAACCCCTTAAAGCAGTGCTTCCCAAATTATGGGCCGCGGCCCTCTGGGAATCGCAGAGGACACCTCATGAGGGCCATGAAAAATCGATTACAAATTACAGATGATATTCATTTATAAATAATATTTTTTTCCACATAGCATATTTAAAGAGATTTATATATATTTAAGTCTATTAGATAATAGCATACATATAGGGAACATATTTATACACACAGTAACAACAAACAACAACAAAGGAATGGATTAAATCTATTTAAAAATATTCAAGTTATTAATGAAAGAGATTCGTAATATCTCGACTTGGGAAATGGTTTGGAATAAAAAATAGAACAAATAAGAAAAATAAAGGATAGATAAAGAAAATAAGAACTAATGAAAAGAATAAATAATAATAAAATCGGAATAAAATAAGGAAAAAATAAAATAAATAATAATGAAAATGATGGCAAATAAGAAGAATAAGAATAAATAAAGAATAAAATCAAGAATAAATGGAAAATAAAGTCAAATAATAATAAAGATGAGGAATAAATAGAAAAAATAAACAATAAAAAGAAAAAAAAAATCACAATAAATAACAATGGAAATCAAATAAATAATAATAAAATAAATAAAAAAAAATCGATTTACGGAACTTTTTTACACGTTTTCCTTTTACACGGTTTTTTAAAAAAAAAAGTTAGAAATAATCAATAATATTTTATTTCATTGCGCCCACTGTAGGTATGCATTCCACTGTAAGTGCATTCCATGTGGGATGTGCATTCAACTGTGGTGTACCTTCCACTGTAGGTGTGCATCCCACTGTAGGTATGCATTCCGCAACCAAGTACTCATCTCTTCCCGCCATTCAGCGTTCTATTGACTTGAAAATGGAGAAAGAGTAATAGATCTTTTCAGATTATATAGCATAAGTAAGAGCTACAATAAGAACCATTCAAAAAATAAAAACTCAATTAGAAGTGCGTAATACTTTTCTGGAATACGAGCTCAACTATATTAGAGATATTGCAATGGAAACATGGAGAGGACCTTAATGATTTGGATAAGAGGACCAAACACAAAACGGATGCCAATTGAGTAACGCTATACAAATAAAGCATTGCCGGTTACAGAAAATTAAAAGAGAAGTTGCATCTCTTTATCTGAAAGCAGGCTTTCTGGCAGTCATGCTTGAGTTCGAAAGATTCAAATCAAGACCTCTCTACGCCAAATTGAACTGGCATCAGCGATATAAATGCAGCTGGGAAAGCCTCCAACAAAGTTGCCAGAATTTTTGCCATCAATTCATATACTCCACAATCAGGTTTTTCAATGCTGATGAGTAAGGAGTTTATTTACGGAAAAAGGTTAGTGTAAAAGAATATGAATTTTGTGTTATTTATGTATTTTAAAAAAACAATAAGCGTAAATTATGCGTTTTTTGTGTACTTTTCAGTTACTCAGTTTTACATTCAAAAAATATACAATTTCCGGTTACGTTTTCTCAGGAACCTATCTACCGTATGCAAATCGAGGATAGGTGTATTATAATTGCCAGCCGTATTATTGGCAGAAATAATCTTAATAAAACCATAAAATATTTTTTTGGGCGGGGGCGGGAATTAATTCTTTCAGATTTAGGGGGCCGTGACATGAAAGTAATTGGGAAGCACTGCCTTAAAGATACAGGATTTATCTTCTTTAAAAACAATATCAAATCAGCCAAATATTATGATTAAAAATGGTCTTATTTCGTGGAATTCTTAATCAAAGTACCTCGTGGTCACTTTTTTATGTAGATTATATTATTAAAAAAACAACATTTCTAACGCACTCCTTTGTCCTCTTACAGGCAAAAACAGTGTCATTTCGCTAAAATTAAAAAAACTCATTTACACTGCCATCATACGTATATAAATAAAATTCTAAGAAAAATAAACATAACACTACAAACAATCACATATGTATGTTGGTTTATTCACAACACAGATATACACAAAGACCCGAAATTCCTCCCTCTTAAAAATACCTTAAAAAAATATCCCACTCCCTTTTACGATACCCTTCACAATTTCATAAATATAAACCCATCCATTTCTTCCTTCTCTAACTATAATACCATATACTTCCAATCCTTTCATATAATTCCTCTTCCCAAAACTGTTCTATTTCCAACAAAAAAAAAGATAACGCAAATTAAAACTCAGGCATATTTTCCTAATTTAGTTAAAATCATTTCCACACAACCTCAAATAATATAAAAACTTCTAAAACAATCCTTAGCTTGGTTCTCTTCTTTTCTCTTTTTTCTCTACTTTAATTTTCATACATTAAACCTAATAATGACTTCTTCGCTTCTGTGTCTGGTTTACTAAGTTCAATAGTGTTCATTTTATATATAATATTTTATTTCTTATTGGGTTTTTTACAATTTCTTTTTATATTTATATGAGTATTTTTGACAAGTTGTCAAAAATACTTATGGCGTTGTTTTAAAACTTAAAAAATGTAAAAATCGAGATAAAGACCTCATTATTGCTCGAAAAGAATGATCTCTCAAATTAGATGATGATGTCCTGAATTCAATTGTGGTCCACCTCAAACCATCAAAGAGATTTCAACCAAAATTGGCTGTTCCTGATCTACTGTTCCAGGATAATCCTCGCCAATTGGTAAAGGCCCATAAACAAGGAATTTGGATTCCGTATGAATTTTCGACAACAGTGCCCTGTGCATCTCTGTTGTCCCGTTTTAGAGTTGACCCACTTTTAAAACGTATTATAACTGGAGGTGGAAGCGAATAAAGTAAAACAAAAAAAATCGGCATCATCCGGACATATCTCATTTCAAACCCCTTGACCAGCCCTAACAATAAAGAATATCCTCCTTTGTGTATAATGGGATTCCTCTGGAGTGATACACTACGAGTTGCTTAACCCTGGAGAAATCGTAACAGCTCAGTACAGAGAAATCGTTACGTTTGATTGAACAATTGAACAACCAAGTGTTAGAGAAATGATCTGTTTTGGTCAATAATAAATCGAGAATCATCACAAGGCGAGGCCCCATCCTGCAAAATTGATTCAAGAAAACATAAATGTTTTACCCAACTTCTAAGTTTTACCCGATCCCCATGTCCATCAGATTTCGCACCGTCTGATAACCCCCTATTTAAGTCAATACAACATTCATTATATGAAAAAATATGCTCACGAGGTGAAAACATTTATTTAAAAAGAATTGAATGAAAAACCAAAGGAGAATAATTTACTGCACGTTGTAAATTAGTATTTATTATGGTCCTATAAATAAACAAAAATTTTCGGGGCTCACTAGTTGAAAAAAAAACTGCCAAAAATGATGCATTCGATGATTAGTTTTATGAGTTAATAATGATTTCTAAAAATATTTTTTATTATTTGTGTACATAATATATCTTATCTTTATTCTGAGCCATTGTCTGATATAATACGCATCCACTTGCGTAAAGTTTTTCAAAATCACTTTTATCATGAAAAAAATATGGAATTATACTTCATATGGGTGGGGTTAACGCATTCTTACGCTAGTTTGATATTTTTACCATTTTTTATTATCGCGTTAAATTAAAACCACATAAACCTTTACTACTCTGTTTTTTATCTGCATTAAAATTGGTTTTATTAAATATATTTTTTTAATATTTTATTCAAAATCAACAATACGATAAATATGATAAATATTCGTTTGGGATCCGTAATACATCCATAAACCGTTCGGGCCCCTCGTAATGTCCGAGCATAATTGCTGATCCCAATCGTCCCAAGGAGTTTTATCTCCCTGGTGTACGGGACTTTCACTAATATTATTGATCCCCCGGGGAAACTGGGATATCTGCAGATAAACGTGCCACAAACAATACAATTAAAACCACGGGGGGCGCCTCCGTTGAAATATGTAGTGCAATAGAGATTAAACCGGATCGCCCTACGGATCTGCAGGGCCCGACTGCCCGGGGCGGGGCCCGATGAAACAATTGCAGTTATTTTGTTTAGTTTGAATCCACAATATCTAAGCGTTTCAGCGGATCACGTACATCCCCGGGTCAATCGGCGGAAGACAAAGCTTTGCTCCCGGTAACGGGTCACGTTCCATGGCGGCAATAAAGCATTGGTTTGTCGAACCAGCTGTTTTAAAATTATAGTGAATTTATGGCGAAAATGTCGTAAAATTTTTCTAGATATATGGTATCTGGGATTTGTCGCAGAATGCTCAGGAAGTAAGTACATAAGCCGCCAGCGGCTGCTGCGATCCTCGACAGTAAATGTATTACATTTATGAAACAGGTAAATAAAAAATATATTTTAGATAGAAATACTTGTTTTTTAAGATGCTTTCGAAATGATGCATCTTTCAATTCTTATGAAGTTTTTTTATATCTGTAAATATTAATAGATTGCTTCTTGATTTAATGCTACGAACATTTGGATATTATCAAGAAATAGTATATTTATTCCGATATTAAATTTATTAAATATAAATTATTATTTTCCTCTGAAAATATTATATTAATGTCTTCATATTTTTCGTGAAAATTTGACGATGCGCTAAATATAGGTTTTGCGATAACAAGAGCTGTCTCTCGCATGATTTATCATCGAAAAGTGAAAAATCTTGTTTAGCAACAGACACCCACTACTCCAAGACACAAAATCGATTTCTTTTATGCGAAAATAATTCTCCCTCGGGCTCGCTGATATGAGCAACTTTTATTTCCTCTATTTCCGCATAACGAAATTTTTGCTCCATTTCCCCACGGCGAAAATGTACGTATTTACGCGGAGATTTTTCGAATCTCAATCTGAATGCGATAGCCGGGAATGAGAATGTCGAATGTACTTTTTTTATCGCCATCGGAAAATTTTCCCCCATTGTCTAGGATCGTCAAATTTTGCGCAAAGGTTAAGCGCCACGTCTAGTGTCTGATAGTGACATTTAGTGCCACATTATGGCTCGCTGACACGAGTCACTGGAGTTGAATGGGCCGCATTCTATCTGCTGACGTTTCCTTCGGGAAAATCTTTTCCGGGATGTTGTATTTATTCCATGGCCACGGGGACCTAACAATGGAAGACATTTGCGCTACAAAGAAAACGTGAATACAATATTTTTGAATGAATACGTCAGTGTTGTTTGTGCCGGAAAATGTTTGGATATAATGTATATTATAGCTCGTTGGCATTATAGTGGTAGCTATTGTATCCAAATGTCACTCGGATCATTATATATTATATCTTGTCGAATAACAATGGTATTAAATAAATTAATCGATACTGACCCTGTCATATGAATCCATAACACTGTGATAAATTATGCAGGAGAGAATTCGTGCATGATTTATAAACGGAAAGACTTGTGGATCTTTGATAAATATGTTTATTCGGTCAAACAAAAATATTCATGGCTAATGGCGTATTCGAATCCTCATCCTGCCGTCTTAGAGGCCGATCGAGAAAGCAATGAAAGATCTTAGGGCACTAAATATAAAGGAATATGTAGACATTTGACCTGGATATGAACTAGTTAAAGAAGCTTAACAACTAGGGAAATACCTACAAGAGTTATAATGCCAAAGCATTATCACGTGCTTTGAGATTTGGCTAATACATTTATAATAACATTCATCGAAATTAAATTTAAAAAAACTACCAGTCTATGCTTTAATATGTACGGAATTTTCAAAAATTTTTACAGCTGCTGGAAAATATTATTTTTGTAAAAATAACCAAGATATGACTGCTCGAAATTTTACAATTTAATTAAAACAGATTTTTTTAATGAATTATTCTGAAAATAGGAGTTTAATCTTCATGCGGGATTTAAGGATTTTTTGATCTACCTAAGCCCTCCTAATAAAAGCGTGATTGTTATTAAGGCTTTAAAAAAATCATACATAACCATAAGGTAACATCAAGATACAAAACTGTTTTTTTTTATAATAGGAAGGTATCAAGATTTATCCCTTCAGCTTGATATGACAAAACATATATTTTTAAACTTAATAATAGTATTAAGAAAAATGATTCATGATATATTTCAAAATTTGATCGATATTTTGGGGTTTTTAACCTCTCATTACACTCGACGATGTCCTGCTGCAAACTGAGAACACGCCGCCGACTACTGCGACCGCCGAATTCTCGCGGCACGTATATTAACTAGTACGTTTCACTCGCACTTCGAACATTGTACCGGATGCGAGCGAGAAAAAAGATCGCGCCCGTGGCAACAGAAGCGAATATTGCAGTATTTATTTCTTTTACCTAATTGCGATAAATAAAGGACAATGATAAAAAATAATAAACTTGGGGTCCCAAATAGGCACCGCTAAGTTTAAATGAATAAATTTAACAAACGAGCTAATGAATTTGAATTTTAACTTGAGCGAGGTTAATCAAGTTCTTTAATAAAATACTAAACGTTGATAGTAACAGGAGAACGCCAAGATAGGTTTCACGTTATAGGGAGGTAATTTTATTTTTTGATTTAAAGGAAATCAGTGCATTAAACATTTTGATTTCTTTTTTTTACATTTTCCCTTATTTACCAGCGCAAATAACTTGAATCGTTTAGGGATATCCTTTTATATTTTGGCTGACATATTCCAACTTGCAACTTGCGGGCAGGGAAGATCAACACGACATTTTATTAGTTAATTTTATAAAATTATAAAATATTTTTATGAAAATTTAATTTAGCGTTTTAAAATGTGTACGTTGTAGGGGGGTTTGACGTTATAGGAAAAAACTGGCGCAAACGTTATATGGGGGGATGTTATAGGAATGTACGTTATAGGGGGTTTAACTGTACTTGTAATTAAAAAAACGACATTCGTCAATTTTTTAATAGATTCATGCCTGAAGAAAGAAGAAAATTTAGAAAGCAAATCAAATCGACACATTTAAAAATTAAGTTAAACAATTAAATATTTTTCAATATATGTATATATATATATATACGTGAGCGTAATACAATCATAATGTTACAATCAGTGACTCTGTTGATGCTTCAATGGACACCAGGATGCATCTCGTAGAGCGTCGTTATTTATTGTTTTAAGTCTGCTACGACCTGGTTCATCCAGAAATGAAAAATTTCAAGACAGAAATCTGCTAAATTAACACTCTGGATGATCTTTCGGCAGCACACTCATCTCCCCAAAAATGATTATACAAACACTGATGGCAGATTCGTCGCTTTTAAAAAAAAATAACCCTGAATCTACGTTTTCCCTCTAATTGCGTTTTTTTTACCAAGCAAAGGGGTTAATTCGGAATGCAAAGGGGTGAACTTGAAGCGAAAACCCTGTATCTGAAGCTTTATATATTTTTATAATATAATTATCATCTTTTATTCTCACAATTCTTTTTAATGTAAATATCCTACAAATAATAGACGTAATTTAAGTAAGTGAATGCTACTCTGTTCCTCGTGTGACGTTTGTGAAAGTAGTTCATGAGCATTTAATCGCCTTAGTACAATAGAGGTACATGATTATTATGTGGAATATATTTAAATAATTTTTATTATACCACACTTTCCGTATCGCGGTACGCCTCGTTGCCGTTTTGCTCGCAAATTAGGCTCATTTTCACAGGCGAGCAATTCCAATCCAATTGGCACGCGTCGAACGCATGTATTGTAAAATTATATTTGGCACGTGTGATTGGCGCCGGGCACGCGGGCACGACGCGCACGTGCACGCGTCGCGCTGCCGAATTCAATTATATCCGGATTGTTTTAACTGTGTGTCAACTCCAGGTAGGCGCGAAAAACTATTTTCTCGATTGTTTGTTTCACTCGTTGCGAGTCAATATAGCCGCCGTGTAATTGAATTTCGCTAGATGCGTGCGTATGTAAAATGTATGAAAAAAATCGCGATTGTCGTATCGGCTATTAAACGGATGAAATTTATCGCTGCGCATTTATTGCGACTAACGAGCCAAATTAAAAATGGTCATATTGCATTTTTATTGCGCGATATAAATCAGTGTTAATGTGTTTTTTTTTCTTTTTACTATGACTAATATATCGTCATAATTTAAAATCATATTTTTTAATATTTATAATAAGAAGCAATTTCTTCGAAAAAAATTAAATAATTTATTACAAAAACAGCATATTTTATGTTGCTTGATTTATCTATCATCATCATTATCGTTTGCCAGCCACAAGGCTCTCACTCGGTGAGGAGATAGACCTTACCAGATTCTCGAATGCTAGTCGAGGCCAAAGGAACATCACAGGAGTCTCACACGTGACGTGAGGGCTCCCCTTTCGTGTCCATACCGCGAGGACCCAGCCGTCTTGGTATGCGGTTTTTTGTAAAGAGTTTCCCTCTCTTGGCCATTGCTGGCATTGGACGTATATCCTCTATCCTGTTGGTATAGGATTTTACCCTCCCGACTGTGTCCAGGCAAGTGGGTGGGTGTTTTCCACGGTATTCGTTCTCTTCTCTAAGGTGTTATCTGCTTTTAACGAATCACAAGTGACATTTAATGAGTGACCACACACATACATATATTAGTATATAGATATATACACATACATACGTACATCTGTCCCAAAACGAGTCTCAAGTAGCAAGTCGCAAGTGATTATTAACCCTGTCGCGCAATAACAATCCATTCATCATGGGAAAGACCTCCTCACAGAGGGATCCTCAAGAAACTAATTTTCGGTCAGCGGATTAGGGTTTTCCTTCCCAGGGCATACTAGTTCTGTGGTGAGAAATCCGTTATAGACCAGATTTGTTTATGCACATAAAAATATACACATACATGTATATATTTTTCCGGGGGTGCATTATTTTGTTAAGAATTTATTAAAGGGTTGTTGGGTTTTTAGTCAACTCCACAATAACAGATACAAGATTACGTTGACTATAATATTAAAATGATTTAACCTTTTCTAGATCACTTCGCACAGATTGGTTTGGGATCAACTTATCTGGTATATGGTTTGTCCGTGGTCAAACTAACGACACCCTCTTCCTCTTGATTTAAATTCAATTGTTTGGTCATTTTAACTAGATCTTGAATAATTATGTCGACTTCTTCAGTTGGTGTACTACTCTCTTCAACCAATCAGGGGATTAGCTTATTTTATACATTACTCATGGTAGATATTGCAACTTCACTCCAGGCATCACCAATGTTTTTAACAGCTTTATAAATGTTGTACTCTTTCCATAATTGGGTTAACGATTTTTCGTTCTATTCATCAATAGTTCTAACAGCTTGCCTAAATGCATTTCGTAGGTAATACTATTTAAATGTATGTATTACGTCTTGATCCATTGGTTGAATAATGGAGGTTGTATTCGAAGAAAGAAATATTATTTTATATTTTCATTATTACAATGGTTGTCAAACGGATGTCCAGTCCAGAAATAATTGTCGTTTAGCAATTTTTTTCGTTTATAAATTAAAGTTTAGCATGCAAAAACATTATTCACTGCTTTTATAACTTTCGCGATTTTTTAAATATCGCGGAAGTCGAAATCGCGTAAGTCGAGGATTTACTGTATTTTAATTACGTTAATTTACTGGCACAAATCCAAGGCAAAAAAAGCTCCAAGCATATATATATACTTTCATATTATAATTTTGAATAATGGAATATACTTATCATAATTGATATTAATGTTTTTAATTGAGAAATGGAGATTTTTTATGGGAAAATTCGTCGTCGCCATCAATTATAAATATAAAAACTTAATTATACAAGTTGTTAGCTAGTAGCGAGCAGAGAAAAAGCATAATGAAAAGTTTATTTTTTATTATTTTCTCCCGCTGCCTTATATAAAAAGTTTTCCCATTTTCCGCGAGCGCTTTGTATCACAACTATTATTATAATGACAAGAAATCTTTTTTTCTCCGCCTTTGCCGGAACAAAGTTGACTGGTCGTAAAAGAGGATGCCAGTGAATGAAAAATGTAGTCGGCACGAGGTGGAAGATATCCTCCCCCACTCATTTTCCGCATTGGCCGTTAGTTTCCATCTTAGCAGTCTATGTGATTGAAGGCGGCTTATTTCTGGGCCAAGTAAAATATTGTCCTAGCCGCAACGAGTAAACGGTCGATATAACCGCGTTTGAAGTGTGACAGAGTCCCCTAATGATTCCGGGAAATTGCACGTTGCCCTCTCAATTACTTCTTTGTGAATCAGCCATCACCAATCATTTCCAAGATCAAAGACACGCCTAACATATTACGCATTTTTAATACCGTAATACATGTGTACAAATCATATATGAATTATAACAGCCGTTTAAGATACGCTAATTATTAATTAACCTTGTGTGAGGTCATAAAATCAAGATTGAAGACGCGTCGCGATTGTTGAGCGCGCCTGCGCCGACTGCGGCTCTAATTAGTCATTCGCGATGGCGTCTCTTTGAAATAGTTTGTAACATTCGAGGATTCTTCACGTTCTGCTTAAACGCAGTGTTCATTATGTGAGTGTTCTCCATCGCTCCGACGTTCTGCGACGTCGAGAAAAATGGAAAATAATTGGCGGGCGCCGTGTGCTTTGTCCAATTAGCGTCGTACTCAGACACGTGACCCTGAAACGGTCAATCAAACGTCTGTCACACCCTGTGCATGACGTTGAATCTGCGACAAAGCATTGCCAGATGACTAATACTAGCTGCAATAATAAAAAAAAATGACAAATATTTGATTATGAATATCAATGCAACTTGATCAGGTATACTCAAGCGATTTTTAGTAAATCTATTAAAATCAAAAAAAGTGACTGAAGTATTATATATAGGTTAGTACAAATGTCTCTGGATCATATAGAATTCCAATGCGCTCTAAACTCTGTAACATAATAATATTAATAAAATAATTGAATATGTGCCGCGATTAATGTGGTGATTTACATTTTTTGAAACATTTTACGTCATACGTTCTGTCTTTAATGATATTCTATAACTCTTTCATCTCTTCTGGTAAGCCAACGCTGTCGTTGGGTCTTTGCAATGCACTCGGTGGAATAACGTGATTTTAAGAATCGACATCTCTGGAGAGACCCCTGCCGTTTTTTAATGAGAACCAGAAGATATTAGTGGAATATCTTAGAACCGACGTAAAAATATGTTCATGTTAAAAATACATTTCATTTATTTATTCGATGATGATGATGATTTCGTATGGCTTTTACTTTGCCATTCTTCGCGTGCTCGTCGTTGTAGGCTCGCCATTTCGGAGCACGCCAAGGACAACATTAGTTGGCTTCGTAATCCAGGTGCAGGTTGACCCACTAGCCTTACGGAGGGGCAGGCCCCTCTTTGGGCCGGCATCGCACGCCTTAGCGATAGTCTAAAACAGCCGCCGGGTGTGGCATTGCTTCCATCCGAACGGGTTTCCTCGTTGCCACTACGGCCTGGGAACTGGACGGAGCGAGTTTGTAGGAAGCGGTAATGTGATGGGAAACGGCTCAAGGAACTATCCCGGCATTCGCCTTGAGTGGCTAGGAAGCCGGGTCAACCTAGCCGGGATAGTCACATCTCTACACCAATTACTGGTGACAGAGATACAAAGAATTGTTTCTAGATTCCTCTACGTGGTTATTCTAAAGCATTCGTTTCTACAGACCTTGATGAGATTAATTCTAAGCATGCTTTAAGTCATAAACTGATTTAATGATAATCTGATTTTGCACCAATTAACCCTTCTACGTTGATCTGGCAAATTCTTATTGAGATGCTTAAAGATAGGGCCATGGACAAGCAGGTCGGAGGGTAGGAATGAGTAAGGTAGATAGCGCAGCAGGGTGAAACAAAATAAGAATTCTAAAAATAAGAAGTAATAAGCACCTAAATCTATGTACGATTAATGTAGGTGGTCGGTCAGTATGACGTGCGATGGTCGTGGTTTCTGTTTGATCTTCGCTTTACGATGGATGAATGGCATAACTAATGGCCTAGATTCCTAAGTGCCATTCATCTAAATAAAGATGTGATAAAGATTCGATAAACATGAATTCATAGTTTTCGTCGGACACCTATCTGATTAGTAACTTAGCTCAGTCGCAATTAACTTGCATTATCGAAATATATGCACGTTACCTACAAGCCATAACACTATTAATAATTTTATTATAGTATGAAATTGTGTTACCTCTTACCCCTTATTAGTGGACCTTTCCTTTGGAAAGGTCGTTACCACGAAGAAAGCATTGCTATTACGCAACAAGGTTAATGCTAGTTGTGACTCGTCACGCCGAAACCTCTAGAGAAAAGGAGAGCGAATACGAAAGCGATAAACGTCTAATGCTAGCTATGGCCAAGATAAGGGAACCTCTTTATAAAAAAGGAGTCCTTACGCCATCGTGAAACTTCGATTCCCTTGGCCTCGACTACCATTCTGGAATTTGTTAAGGTTCATACAGTCAGCAAGTAAGTGTCTCGTGGCCTACAAATGATGATGATGATGATATAATATTTTGAACACTTGACTTGTGCATTCATTTAAACACCTCGTGTTCATTTCAAAATTTATTGTAACTTCATAAATAATTACAAATTAATTGTGGTATTATATAGTTTAAACAAATTGCCCTTTCTAAAGTCTCGGACAATTCTTTTTTTTCTTTTCGATTGACTGACAATATACAGCGATCGAACAAATTCTAAGCAATATCATCGGAATCTGAAATAAGATTAAATTATTCCTACTCTGAAAAGAAATTCTGAAAGCTTTACTATTATTTTCTTTAAATATTATTGAAAAAGTAATGAAAACATTATATATGGAAAGTATCGGATATAACTTATTGTATGAAATTAAATCTCATCACGTAGAAATGTGTTAGTCCATCATACGAAATTATTTATCTTCATCTGTCAAAACTTGGTTCGAAATTATTATGGACAAATTCCTTACAGTAACTGTTTGCAATAATCTAATTTAAATATAAGTTAATTAATATTTTATAAATGTGTAGTGAATATTGTAAGAGGTAGAGCGAGAAGAGAATATTATTCTTTAACTTTATATTTGGTATTAAAAATTATATTCGTACCTAATTAGAGTAAACTAGATAAAACTATTTTTGAATAAGGAAGATTTTTTTAGGTGTTCAGATAATGATCTCTTTTATAATACCTTAATATAGAATAGTATCTAGTATTTACTACTTTTAAGAAAGGGCGATCAATCTGCAAGTCTGACTGAAAAATTATTATTCTTCCTGATTTTCTTTCGTGCCATTTAATAAAATAATTATTATAAATAAAAGTTAAAAGTCTAGTAGACAGATATCCATTCAATTTATTATGATTGTGGATCGTAAACTGAAACTGGGTCACTCCACGTGACCCAATATCCTTGCTCCCATACTTTTTTATGGCCGGTGACGAGTTTCAAAAATCGTGCACTTTCTGTCCCAAAAGCAAACAAGAATACGGGCATGTCCCAATCCGCAATAACGAGGCCCGCAAGGCAAACAACCGGGAAGGGGTCCGACGGTGTCTTCACACTTTACGACGAGCGAGGCTTAGCGCCAAAATATGGTTGTTAAGCTCTTCTTATGCGGCGTACATATGTACGATTTGCGGTATTGGCCTGAATTGTGAACTTTTAATACCGCCGCCGTTGTGCAAATTGATTTAACGTAAACGTTATAGTTGTAGCCGAATTTAAATTCGGACCGCAATTGCCAATGTCGTCTTCAATTTCAATCTTGACGTCGGAAATAAAAAAAACGTGAGTCGGATGTTATTTCCCCCCGTGATGTCCTCTATTTCCTCAAACATTTGTTGGGGTCTCTGAATATTATAACAGGACACCGGAAGGGACAGAAAGGGGTAAGTAATTCCCGCCGGCATTCTATCGTGTTGGGAATCCTCAAATATTGCCTCCTAAATTTTTATAACCAACTCATACACCCAGAGCAATATTCTGAATTATATATGGACCCGGATTCGTAATATCAAACATGAAAGTGCATATTGTTAATGCATTTCTATTCTCAGCGTTCAATTTTCTGCGGTAGACAATCCATTTATTGTAGTTTATTCCATTATTTCCCGAAGCCGAATTCAACATTTATACTTATTTATGTATCATATTTTGGAAAAATATGTATTTTTATTTTGGGAATATGCACGAGTCGTTATTTAATGAAGACTGTGTGATATGTTGAAAAACTACAACAGTATTAATCGCTGTACATAAAACTATGTATTCAAATCGTGTAACGATTGTATTAGTAAAATGTAGGGGATGAGAAAATCCCTTTTTTTTACTCCCCACATTCGAGTCTATAATGAAACGGGCTATTGTAACGCAATAATAGTTGCAATAAAAAGATTTCACACAGAAGATCACAACCTTTTTATTTAATAATTATAATAATTACAAATGTTATTAACCTAGCCGTGCCGATGGGGTATATTCGGGACACTAAGTTTTCGATTATTCTCGAATAACTCATTTAATATAAATCCTATATATCACAAACTTTTGTATTTGTCTAAAAATGTCTAAAGAATAAACATTATACATAATTATTGTTCTGTAACGGTCCTAAAAATTAGATGATGATATCCTGAAAGCGATGGTGGATTCAGATCCTCATCAAACAATTAAGATTGGAGAATTGGAAAATCATTGAAGATTGGCTGTCCATGGTCTCCAGTTCAGGATTATCTTCGTCGCATAGGAAAATTGTACAGGCAAGGATGAAGGATTTTGTCTCGGTATGAGGCCGATCCGTTTTTGCGGTGAGTTGTAACTAAAGATGAGAACTGGTGCTATACAATAATTCGAAAAAAATATGGCTTTTTTCCGGAGAAGTACCTGTTACGACCCCTCAACCATCACTGATAAAAAAGAAGGTCCTTATTTGTGTGTGGTGGGATTTTTCTAGAACAATACACTATGAATTACTTGCACCTGGTCAGACCGTTACAGCTACAGTGTATTGTAAACAACTCGAGGAAATGAAATAAAAGCTTATTTATATAAAAAAAATATCTGGTTTGGTCAATTACAAAAAAGGATCTTTCAAAACGACAACGCGATACTTCACGCTTCAAAAATAACACATAATATTGGAGAAGTGAAAACGCACTTGGAAATTTTTTTCAATGAAAAATCGAAGGACAACAGTATTATTACTATTGTTTTGTTAATTACTGTTTAAGATTTTTTTTAAATAAATAAATGTTTTTCGCCAGCAAAAAAAATTTTGATTACTTTTCGGTCGACCTAATATATGCATAATTATATTTGAAAACCTGCATACGTTTTTTTACGCAAGTGATTTAAGTGACAGAAATTTCTGTCGATTTAACGATTATGCAAATCAATGAAAGTATTTGTAGAGTATAAATAAAAATTTAGTCGCGAGAAAATGTGTTTAAAATGAAAAGTGGTTAAATTAATTGAAAATGGTTGGGCACCCCGCATTTTGCCACATGCGTGCCCAGAGCTGGGCTCTCCCCTGGGAACACGCGGTACACGCAAAGTGGTAAATAAGATATCTCCAGAGAATCACTTTATAATTTATATACCCCCCAGAGAATTGATAAGTATTATCCCTAATTTGGCTCGTATTAGTATTACGCATTTTTATGACGGGAGAAAATAAATCCTCTTGCGCCATTTCCATATTTTTTTTTATGGAATATTTGAAAATATTGATAAAAAATTCATTCGGGATTAGAAGCATAAAAAGGTCCGTTTGTACCCAATATTTTTTTTACTATGGATGCATGTTTTTTCTAAAAGACATCAATAAGGACCGAAAAGACTTTCATCCTTTCTCTGCTAACTTATTCATTGTCACTCTATTTTCGTTTAACCCCCCCCCCCCCTTACATTCATCTCCCACCGCGGTGTTTCTCTGCCTTTTGATGTTCAAATATTATGACAAAGCTGAGTAAACATATCTTGTTATTTCGTAGGTGACGGAAAACAACTTTTATTAGCACTTCGTCCGCGAGTTTTGAATAACATTAGTAGGTAGATATATTTTAATTTTAGAACTAATTAAAATTGTCGAAAGATATAAATTCCGTGTAAAAAAAAGAGCCGAAAACGGGACATTAAAAATAATTTTTCATGGCGGAAAATCGTCCGCAATTACAACGGAAACCGGGAATATTTCCGTTTCCCATAAACCGAACGAAATGTCCTCTTTGTGTAATTGATACCGCGTCTGTTTATGCCGGCACCACACCGTCGCATGGGCAATAAAAATTTTTTTTCATACATTACGACGGACATTAAAGGCAATATCTGGAATCTGAATATTCGAATATAAAAATAATCCACAGATAATTACGCCGCCGAGCGTTGATAAGATATCGGTGTGAATCACATTATTAATGTAAACAGTTTTAGATTAAAAATCGCGGCGCTCCGCTCTTCCTTAGTCATCCACTTTCCGTTGATGAAGTGTGTATAGGTGTATCTGTGTTGGTATGGACCGGTATTTGACATCTAAATATTTGCATGAGAATGCGTTTGGTCAAACGAATTTGCGCGGCTCCGTGGGAAGAACAAACATATTGATGTCGTGTGTGGTAAACTGCAAACGATGCCGAATGACAAATTGAAATCCCTAGTACATAAATATGGATTTGCGGTCGTAACTGACTTTTTATTTAATTAAATATTGCTGAGTTTAAAACGAATGTGGTTGTGGTCTTAGTTTTATTTTAAATATATAATTCAATTGAGTATATCTTAAAATAAATTTAAGAAAAGTGTTGCTTAAACATCACCAAATTTAGAATTCTTTCAGAATATATCAGACCATCTCTTGTTGATTTAATTTAATTGCGCTTTGTCTTTTTAGACCGAAATATTAAGGCGCAAACCAAACAATACATCAAGGATGGTAGTACTTAATAATGTTGCAAAAGAACGACCTAGGAGACGATCTCTAAACAGATGGATTATAATCATTATTTATTCTGTTTTAAATTTAGTTCCCATTGTATGCTGTTTATTTTCTATTAAAATATGAATCATATTAAATTGATGAACGAATATTATTACGAATATTTAATTAATAACTGTAGTCATCAGTAATATACAGTAGTATAATAAAAAAAAATATATAAAAATGATGATTCTCGATTTAAGAGATCAAAAATTCAAGTTTATTTGTGCAAGAATACTACAAAATACTAGAAATATTCCATACGTATTTTTTTAACGTTTCACTTTTTAAAGAAAACTTATAACAAAAATACAAGACGCATTGATCATTCATAAAATTACGTTGGAAGTTAAACTTAGTAGCTCTTAGTAATCTTTTGTATTTGCCTGATAAGGTATCTACGAAAGCCTAATACTAATTTACATAGGTTTCTAACATTTCAATCGTAAGTAAAAAACAAATGTAGCCGTGCAAATTGACTAATTCACTAGACCACCTCAATATTGTGATGATTTAGATTAGAAATTAAAAGCTGATATAAAATAAGTAG
>JAGXCT010034367.1:7471-18131 GCA_022495035.1 Philopotamus ludificatus
AATACACTCCCGCGCCCTTCCGATTTCAACCTGTAGGCATTATCCTACATATATGATCTTTTATTTTCTACAATGCTTTTCCGTCTCACCGGTAGATTTGCAAGACCCCTCCTAGAAAATGCCTAACGAAAAATACTCCCCTAGTACTACAGCTATAGAATTCATATTTTTCAGGCGTAATTCAGTTTTGATCCCCTCCCCCACCTCTAAATATTCACTTTCACAGATGTGTATGACCGAATCCGAGCTCCTCCGCTAGTTTCTCAACAGTTTAAAAAATATATGTTAAATATTAAAATAAAATCAAATTGCACCAAAACTGGGTGACATTGGGTAAATAAGTCGAACCAATCCCATGGAATCTACGGAACCATAATTAACCGAACAGCGATCGCTGCCACATCCGATTTCAGAACACTCGATCAAGTTAAATTGTATACCCACCGTTTCGTCATTCCATATAGCTTGAAGCTGCGTTAAGAGCATCACAACGGTAAAAATGACAAATAATAAAGCTTCGAATATAACAAACAGCAATAAGACGACGGTCGCCGGTGGAGAATATGCCGAGCATTCGCGCCATTCAAGTTTGACGCAGCTAAGCAGTTGACATATGGCCAATACTAACGCGTGCAGCGATATAATCGCAATGTACAACTGAAACGAACATAAAAGAATATATAAATAAACGATCAAACGTGACCGAAAAAGTATAAGTATACGTAGTGTTTCAGTACCGTGAATAGTACGAAATATTTTTGATTGTTCTCTCCGACACAGTTGTTGACCCAGGGACAGTGGTGGTCCATTTTTCTAATACACCTTTGGCACACCGAGCAATGGTGAGCCCTCTCCGGTTTAATACTGCAACATTTCGGGCACTTGAACAGCATTTGTCCTTCTCGGAGACCCATTTGTTTGATCATCTCCTTTGTGGCGTTACCTTTAGGAACGGCTCCCTAAAATAAATAATAATTGCAATTAAAAACCGTAGCAATTGCCGCGATAAAATGTAGCGAACGAAATAAATACCGGATCGGTGAACATTGTGCGTAGATGTGACGCAAATGCAAGGAATGCAAACAGTTGAAACACCATCATGTTCACGTAGCTGTAGACCGGGTAGATTTGCGTACCCGGAATCAACACTACCATCATGATCACGAACTCCGCATACAGTATGAGAAGCCATGTTAATATGGCGCAAATGATTCCGCATATATCCTGGAATTTTACAATTTTAATTATGAAGCGATCACGCCGATTCCCTTTTTGCATGGGGGAAATGTTACAAAGAGTAATGTGCAAAAAATACACAAATTCGAGGCCTCTACAGAGGGTAGATCGCCTCGATGTATGCTCTGGGGAACTCGGTCATCGTCCCTCCCCATCGGTCTCTGCCATTTCTTTACACCAAGACGTAAAGGTTAAATAAGCCATTCTATTGCCCACTTTTGACTGAGACTCTCAAATATCCTATAAACTTGACGTTTGCATCTTCTCATCTCAAGATTTTACTTTTATTTTATTTATTTTTTTTTTTATTTATTTATTTAAAGACAATGCGTGATTGGCATCACAGAATGACCCAGTTCGCCAATCACGCATAACACATAATAATACATGAGAAAAATAAATAACACAACAACAACATATATTACAATAAATTGAAGAAAAGAATTATAAAATTTCATATAGGATATCAACAAAATGGCTATATTTGACATCGAATATATCCACAATATTGACCAAATGGTTGAGCAAAGTAATAGCTCTGGCTACGGAGAGTTCTTGAGTGAGCCTGTCCTGCGCCTTTGGCGGAAGAAACTGCGTGAGCGGGTTGATGGTAATTGAGGTGAAATATAAGGACAACTTCGCACAGTACAAGGGTTATGTATTGCGCCAACCAATAGCTTGAAGAAGTGCTTTGCCAAGTAAATCGATCTTCTTTTCTCAAGGGTTATATATGTAGCATTTTAAATGTAGATGTACGCAATTATTGAATGTAATTATCGACATAAGGTAAATCGAACGGTAATGTCATTTTTTTTTCATTGCGTTGTTTTGTAACCAGTTTGTCACCGGCTACCGTTGAGTTAACACGTCACGGTTGATATTGTTTTGAGATTCCGTTAGTCATTTTTATGGTTCCTCATTTTTTCAGCTCAATAAAAAAAATCTTGAATGCCCGACAATGCTATAGATCAGGGGTGAGCAACCTTTTTTTACAACGGGCCATTTACAAATTTAAAAATGTTGCGCGGGCCGCACGTAAGAAAATTATAATAATACAAAAAAATAAAGAACTCAAAGTATCTAAAAATAATAAAAAACAACAACAAAATGTAAAAGTGCAAATACTATAAAAAAACGGCGAAAGATATATAAGAAAAGTTTATTTAATATAAAAAAATTTGGCGTGCTTCTTTTGCCATCAATTGGTCTATATTTGCTGATAAATTTTACAGCAACTTCGATGCGCGGCACAAAGGTACATCATTTTAATCTCGATCGATGATGCGGCTTTTAGACTATCGGGCTAGGTTGACCGGCTCCTAGTCATTCAAGGCAAATGCCGGGATGGTTCCGCCCAGGCCGTTCCATCACATATCCGGCTTCCTACAAACTGGCTCCGTCCTTGGTTCCTAGGCGTGGCGGCGAAAACTTCGTACGGATGGAAGCTTAATCTCACGGCCTGAGTGGCAACAGACTAAGCTAAAGGCGTGCAATGTCGGCCTGCCGGCCCAAAAGAGGGCCTGCCCTCGGAAAACTAGTGGAGTCAACCTGCACCTGGATTACGTAGCCAACTAATGTTGTTCTTGGCGTGCTCCGAAATGGAGGAGGAAACTCCAACAACGACGAGCATGCGAAGAATGGCAAAGTAAAAGCCATACGAAATCATCATCATCATTATTTTCATTGCGGAAAATAATTGTTCCCAAACATAAGTACTTCCAAAAAGTGTCATTATTTGCTTTGCATGAGCGCCTAATAGTGAGAATTGTTCTAAATTCATGTAATTTTGATAGAAATTATGTAATTCAACATTGTAAAATTAATTTATTCTCATCTGCAACTGTTTCCACTTCTATATTAAATGGTGAAGAAAAAATATTAAAACTAAGAGCAATTTTTCTGATCTTAATATTTTAAATCGCGACTGAAATTCTGATATTAATTTTTCTAAATACTGGGCATATTTTTGGGTTTCCGAAGGATTTTCTCATCTTAGATTAGTGTAAAATGTGACATGTTGTTTGATAACAGATTGTTATTTCCAAATTTTAGTTTTTCAAAAGCATTAATTTTATTAAACATGTTATGAATAAATGACTTGTTTAAGACATTAAAATGCTAGGTTATATCGACGAGGAAGGCAAAATCACACATCCATTCTTTATCTTTGAATTGGGAAATGGATATTCCTTCATTTTCACAAGCGATTGAATTAATTTTTTAAATCATATACCCTTGTATGATACCTATATTCAACCAACGAATTTCTGTGTTGTAAATTAAATCACCATATTCACTTCTCAAATGTTTAAAATTCTTTAAATTGGCGGTGATTGCGCTCGAGATTTAAGAAATTAACAAGCTTTATTACAGGCATTGGTGACAGCGTAGCGTGAAATTAAATCACATAAATAAAGCACGATATCATTGCCTATCAATGATTTTAGCATCATTTTCAAAAAATAGTAAAAAACTAACAAGCCTAAGGTACAATTAGGTTGCGGAACACTTGGAATTTTTAAAAGTCAAAATGGGTTTCACGAGAAAGCGTGGCGGGCCGCACGAAAGAGCCTCGCGGGCCGCGGGTTGCTCACCCCTGCTATAGATGATATCAATAATTCAAAAGTAGTGAAACAAACCAAAATCAATGCTTTAAAATCGTTGATAATACATTATAGTGATTGATGGCGTAAAACAATCAAGGAATTGTCACAGAACATCGGTTGACTACGGACAATAGTGTAGTATCATTTGAAAAGGCTTGGGAAAAAATAGTCAACGTATTTGGTTGCTGTGTGAACTTTATCCAAATACCCAGATATAAGACCAAACCGTTTCATAAAACGATTGTTACTGGAGATGAGAAGAGGCTCATTTACACTAATCCAAAGAGAAAAAAGAATGACTTTCACGGAATCGGGTGCCCGAGTCTACTCCTCAGTCATCATTATCTGAAAATTGGTTCACTATTGTATTTGAAGAGATGTTTTGTGAATAATTCACCACGAATTACTAAAATTTGGTCAGACTATTATACCAGAGTTATACTGTCTCTGATTAGTGAGATTAAAGGAGGTGCTGTTTAATAACGAGCAGTTTTAAAAGACAATCAAGGATGAGAACAATGTCTATTCTGTGCCGGAGTATCATAGACTACAGCGGAAAATATTTAACAGAATAATATTGTAAAGTTTTTGTTTAAATAAACTTTTTGTCATATCGCAAAAATGACATATCTTTCCGCTTTAGCGATAACAATACGAAATCTCTACTTTTCTTCGGGATTTAATCGAACAGTATAAGTTGATCAATTATGATTGGCAACTCTTCAAAATCTGTGTGCTTAAACTTAAACCAAATAAAGAAACGGTACAATTAATAAAGGACAAACCTTGATGCACCAAGCGAATCCTGAGCAGCATCTATTGTGCATATCAATATCCTTGTGAAAGGTTGCATATTCACAATCGATATTATCTATCGCAACGTCCATTTTATACATTTAGATGCAGTTGTTTATCTAATAACAAAAAATATATGTAACGCAAAATGAAAACATAAATTTTACACTGCACATAATATAGCCAGATTAACTCTCAGATAAATAAAAAATTCAACTCAAATAATTAAATAGTTACATGAAATATTATGATAAAAAATAAATAAATATAATCGCAATAATATTTAATGCAAGAAAATACTATCAGGAAAAATTCTGAAAGTTAAATATCAATATATATGACTATCGATTCTGTTTGCAAAAAAATATTGAATAATTTTTAATAAAACATATTAACCTTTGAACGAGAATAATTTAATCAATATTGTAATCATAAATTTAAAAAAAACGAGTAATTTTAATAAAAAAAATTATTATTTAATATATTGTTAACACAATGACGTAGAGAATTTGCAACATTCCTAATTCATGACGGCTAAGGATGAAAAATTGATATATAATCTTGTGAAAATTGATTATCTTATCAGAAATGTTGGCATAAATACTTTTATCCAGAAATAATTCAAAGGTTAATAAACTTTTCTCACATTATATGAATATAAAACTCTTGAAAATATGCAAAATATTTCGACATTATGAACAAAAAATCAACATATGAATATATATAAATTAAATTCATCTCCCATGACCTTTAATGACATTACATTCATAGACATATACAAAAGAATACTCAGATTATCTCTTGCAATATATCATTGTATTGAGAAAAATGATATGTATATAGTCTGTAGTGGAAAAATATGTATCTGATTATTATTCCAATTAACCTAGAAATTATTTGACAGATGGGGGTGTGTCAAAATCAATTTTCGCTTTGTTTTAATTCATCGATGACGCCGAATATACATCATTACTCGATACGACAAACGCTGCTCATTATCATCTGCGTTGATCATCAATGCCAAACAAAATCATATCACAAATCTATTGTAGATTCATGCTGAGACGTTCACTCATCCAGCGGCAGAACAGCGGCGCAAAAATGGTCGCATGGCGTTTAGACATGTGTACAGAAATCATAGCTGACATGACTAAGTGTGATATGACTGGGTATAATTACATTTTTTTCTTATGAATATGTAAATATGAAAAATTCGATACAGCCGGCGCCCAATGTCATCGCAGGCGGTGGGGGCCCGCTCTTGTCCGAGGGGGGCTCAGCGCCTAATTCCACATTCAGACTGACACTAGGCGCGCGGCCATCGGGGGATCTGTCACAGCGGCGAGAAATATCGGAGATCGACTCAGACAGCAGCGACAATACGAGAGAAGAGCGCAGTGAGCACAGACGGTGTTGCCAGGACGAATAAATATTCCTCCCAATCGGCTCCCCTGGTAAATTAATATCTAAATACAGTCGAACGTCTAATAATACGCTATTATATAACACGGTTTCGATTTTACACGGCCAAAGCCTAGCGATATACCCTTGTAACACACGGTTTTAGAAATATTAAAAATTTAAACACCCCCCCCGCATCGAACCTTCAGAAAAAAATTTCGTCATATTCGACACCCCGAGACATGTGTTAGCTTTAATACCTTCTTGGCAAGATATCGAGCAATACATAATGTTGATAATTTTTTAATTATTATATTTACAGATAAATATTTGTGAATAACAATAAATGTACCCTTTTTTTGAGAATGTTATTGGTGTTTTAGGGGGAGTCCTTTGTATGCATCTACGTCTACTCACGACCATCATTGACCATATATATGCTTCATAAATCATTTTTATTAAAAGATTGGAAAAAAGGAATTATAAAATAAATATCAAACCGCTGAGCTCTCTCCAATAGCTCTATAAATAGGATCTCATAACGAAATCTCATGAAATTATATGCTTCGTTTCAGAATCCTAAATTTATTTGACAGCGTCTAAAAAATTATCCCAACTATTCTTATCTTTGTTCGACGAATGGTCATGGCCACTTTTTATGCGACAATAAATTCAGACCGATGACTTTAAGACAAAACATTCTCACCAAGATGTTTTTCGGAGTAAAATAAAAAAGATTTGATTGGTGATACTGCTTCACACTTATAAAAATGAGAAGAAATATTGTTTTTTATGTTATATTTTGTGTGTTTTATAAATTAGACAATATCAGCGTATCCCAGCATTTTAATTTATTTAAAAAAAAAATTCAAAAATCACCAAAATTAGGTTTCATCCCTGTCTTCATTCGATAAAGATTATATGCACTAATTGTGGTCATGTCTGATAGCTGGAAAAAAAATCTTATACTACCTAAAAGATTTTCAAGAGCAGTCCACGAATCTGAACATTATATCTTGGACTTATCAACTGTCCCAATATTCATGTTCTAGTCTAATACAACCAATCATCATCGCTCTTCATAGTTTGAATCTTCGTCTGTAGAAATATTCAAATGATAGACCAAATTATTCAGATCTTCTATGACCTCTTCGTCTTCGCTCTGAATAAAAACATTCTATTTCTCCTTCGGCTAGTTTATGCAACATTTATATGGGTTAATTAAATATAGTAACAAAATTGTAATATAATAATGCATTATTCATGAATATTTTAATAAGAAAAATTCAATTACACCAATTAAATTTAAAAAAAATATTTTTGGATCCAAATTGTATTATTCTAATTATGTTTGATAACCATTCGTTTATTAACAATCTCCGCTATCCATATATAGGCCGCATACGACTATATCTATTGATACACTACTGATTTTTTCGAATTTAGCGTCAAAACAATTGATTGACATAACTTGATTTAACTTCTCAATAAACAGAAGAGCAATCTTTGCAAAATTGATAGTGAATTAATTTAATAATAATTTTAATAATTACATGCATAATAAATATGTTACGTAATAAGATTTTAAAATAAAATATGTTTAATTAATTTTGATACCTGTTTTATGTTAATAATCGTATTATTTTAAAGTGACAACGTTTTCCAGTAAATTTCCACGAGTTGCAACTTAATATAATCTCGAGATCGAGTTGTCTATAGATCCGGTAATTAAATTCCATGTTGTTTGAAAAACGAAAACACCGTCATTGATACAGTAGCAGGTAACAATCAGTCATATATAATTAGAAAGATATCATCATCATCATCATAAGGGAACCTATATTACACTCACTGCAAAATGATAGCGTTTCCCATTCTCGAATGAAAGCCATGGCCAAAGGGTTCACCGTCTCCCAATGACGCGAGGTCTTCATTTATGTTCATACGAAAGTAGCTCAATCCGTCTTAGTATGTGTTTTTTTAATAAAAGGTTTCTCTCTTGGCCTGAGTAAATGAAAATAAAACAATACAGTATGACTTACATGATTTCAGGCTGCTGAACAACCCCACGGGCTGTAGACTTCCCCCTAAAAGAAATGACAATGGGAAAAAATACGAAATACAACTGGATTATTAATTATCAAATTAAAATGGGGCAGTTTACTCTTTATCAAAAGTTTGCATTGTGACAGCTGTCAGATTGGAGTGTTGCCATTACAAAAAAATAATACAAACCGCTTCAAAAGAAATATCAATTCGTTAAAAAATCGAAACAAAGCATTTAAATTAATACCATTGCGCCATTTCTAAAAAACAATGTTAAAAAATGAATTTAAAAAACGAATTTACTACTTATATATTATACCGTTATTGAAAGAGATAAAAATATAGAATAATTATTTAAAGGATCCGGGAAAATATATATTTTTATTATTATTATTGGTTGCTTACAGGCCAAAGAGTAATAATCGGTTATTATTAAACGGAATGTTCAAATTTGGCGCTTCGTTGACAGGTGCGGCCGTTAGAGGCGCTGTTGCGCTCATTAATAATTCTGAGGTGACGGTTTGTATTGTTGGTCCGGAGCTGTTGTCTCCGTTGGTCGTTCATCGGTTGGTCTCCTAAGGTTTGCTTGTTTACCTCCGTATGTTTATTCATATAATATTTGCGTATTGCCTTGTATGTATTATCGCATATTAAAATTCATTGCGTTATTGCATCTATCTACCCCCAAGCTATTTTTTTTCATATAGACAAAGTCATGGAACTTTAACCCCATTGTTGTGATAAACCGCATGTTTTGTTTGTACATATTATATGTATCATATGTTTGTGATAAACGATTTTTTTGCATTCACATAATGTATCATCAAATTTCATAAATCCTTTGTGCGTAGCGAGATTTATGAAATTTGACTAATTTTTAAACAAACATTTTTTTTATTAGGCAGTATTTTATAGACGAATCGATTAGTTTGTTTGACCGCAGCGAGCACGATTTTGGGTCATATAAAAGCGTCGTAAATTCTCAAATAATAATGTTTTATTACATAAAACGGATTTCTTATTTTACATATGTTTGCATATAAATGTGTAAAATTATTTATGATAATATTTTAAATAAATTATACATGGTTGTGGAAGTTACGTATATTTTTATAAATAATCGTGTTTATGTAATTTTTACAACTGCCATAAAGTAAAGATCATTATAATAAAGTATATTGCATATGTATCGTGTTATTTCCAATCTGAATCAGATTTGGTTAAAAAAAAAATTGGCGAGCAATCGCAATTAATTACTAAAAGTGGTTGAAAAGTTAATCGCCTCAAACTTCGCAATTGGTTTGCAAGACTGTTTACGACACACTCGTAGTATATCTGATTCATTCGTCGTGTCAACATATTCGAGTTAGAAAAGGTCAAAGCTATCGCCGTTGACTTTTTTGAACTTAATATCTCTCGCTTGATAAAAACATGATAATAATTGTAGATAGTAAATTATCATACATGTTTTTCTGTATAACTGCAATAGAAACCATTCTGGATTTTATTCAAGATTGCGTATGCAGTGCATCTAACTCGACTTGCGAGGTTTGATTAAACACGTCAGCGAAATTAATAAATTCTGATTCATTTTTGATCAAACTATGTAAATGTTAGTTTATCTGTTTCTTTGTTGCAGTTGAAGGAAAATGGGGAAAATACTGATACTGATGCTATACGCGTTTTTTGCTCAATGCTCGTCGAAGGTACATCATCCGTTGTCGGATGAATTCATCGATTACATCAACGGATTGAATTCGACATGGAAAGCGGAAAGGAGTTTTCATAAAGATATCAATTTCAATTACATCAAGAGGTAAATCCTGTTCAATTTAACCATTACCTGATATCATTCCATGCTTCGTCTATGTTTTTTATAGCCTTCTTTATATTATATTGTTTCCATTGGCTATCGGAACTCGATCTATGAATAGAAGGGGTTTTGGTAGGTAAGAGTCCCACTATAACGGGTAAAATCAGTGCATAGAGTTTCAGAGCATGACCCGACGCTTTGTCCAACACCAAAAAACTCAAGGTTTAAGTGAAATATCTTAAACCAGTCCGGTGTCAATTTAGGTCCTCTGTCCATTTGACTCGATAAGTTTTTATCATCAAAAAACTTGTGGTTTAAAAATCATAATTCAGCCGCATAGTTCCCTTGTGTTTTTTTTTACACATTTGTGCATCCCTGATTTAAAACAATTTGTACAGTTTACAATGTTTTGGAGGCATAATTAATTTCACATCAATTTATGTAAAAATACGGAAAGAAAAACGCAATTAAATCTACTTAATTCTATTGCTTCTTATCTTCTTTTTTATTAGCTTATCTCTGGTTCAAATTTTTATTATATTTAAAAAAAAAATCATCGTTATGCCTTAACGGAGCTGAATCCGCGGATCATGGTCTGCGGAACCGTGTAGTCCGAGATATGATCGCTAGGGCTGCCACCTGCAAAACATATCATTTGGCAATTTTATTTAGAGCAGGGGTTTTTTTACAACGGGCCATTTACAAATTTAAGAAACTTACGATAATACAAACACTGAATGATGAACTCAAATTATCTCTTTAT